>PVHY01022296.1:0-22604 GCA_004024945.1 Uropsilus gracilis
ACCAGAAAAACAACCATAGAGACACGATGTCACCATGAGCGCTTCTACACTGTCCGGGCCAAAACCCGGGACTTTATTCTGGAGATATATTCAAGGAGAGCAACACACCCTCCCCTCATCAAGGGAGAGGAGAGGATGACCAAAGAGGGGATAATGGGCCCCACACCAAAACTGCAAAAGGAAGCAGAGGAGATAACCTTCAAAGGCCACGCGCAGAAGCCTGAACTCATGGGCCGGGCACGGTGGCTCGTGCCTGTAAGCTTCAGCCTATGAAGTGGCCGGGGCTAGGAATCATGGTTCGAGTCCTGCCTGGGGCCCGTAGCGAGACCTAGTTCCAAAAAAATAGCTGGGCGTGGTGGCTGCGCCTGTCATCCCAGCTACCTGGGAAGCTGAGGCTGGGAATTGCTTGAGTCTGTGGAACTCTGGGCAACGAGAGCCTGCGGTTCCACGGGCAAAAATAACGAGACCTAGTCTCAAAGCCTGAACTCAGAGATATTTCTTGACCAACACTGGCAGGAGGCAAGACCCCCAAAGCCCAACACCAGAGCCATAAGGAAAAGCTGCAAAGCAATGGAGATGGGATTGAAGAAAACGGCCTGCAGCAAGAAAACATGGACAGATCACAAATGAATATAACCTGGCCACTCTGGTTTCTCTTCAGATCGTATAAATCTTTCGCCTTTTTGAATATAACCTGGCCACCCAACGCAAACTTAAGACTGAAAATCTAACAGCAAGTTTCTCCTGGACCCAACATCGCAGTCCCGCACCCAGAGAAAAGACTACCATAGGAAAGAGACTAATGGACTCAGCACAGCTAATAAACAACAAAGAGTGGGGTCTGAGAGAATGGAGGGAGCACTGGAGGGAGGAGGGAAGGGGAAAAATTTATAACAGAGAGGTTGTAACCCAAAGAACAAAATGTAATTGTTTATATTAAAAAAAAAAGATGGGAAAGTTGAATCCATAAAATAATGACATGTAAAACAAAGGTATTCAGAACACTGAAAAACAACTTTCTTTACCGGTTAACTTAGTCCAACATTGACTGAATGAATTGTTTTAAATATAATTTGCTTCTGTCAGAGCTGACTAGTTCCCAAAGGGCAACCAATCATCAGAGGAACATGGTATGAACTTAAGGAGATTATCATATATATACTTGACTGATCCCTTTGAAAGAGTATGGTAATGTAGCTCAAAAATCATAATATAAACTACTTAGTATTTTCAAATAAAATTATCTTTGTCTCTGCTCAAAGCTTTATTAAAATTAGAGACAACAAATAAATAGAGTTTCATAGTTTAAAGACCTTTCATGACCCAAAGATTTTTCATTAAATTAGAATTGATAAATCTTAAAAGAAAATAAGCTTACAGGTAATTAAATACCATCTCTGACACTGAAACTATGTGTTGCTAATTTCATAATTTCTCATGAATCTAAATTACTTTTTCTTCTAGCTCTAATAGAAAAGCATAATTCCAACTTGTATTCATAGGATATTTGTTCAAAGGAAAATTAATTGATGATGACACAGGTTTTCCATCTCCTGATGCTATCTGATGCTCAGTGAGAAAGAACATTTAAAAATATCTCAAAGTCTACTAAAGTTATTGAGAGAAAAGTTGCCCAAACCTTTGAGTGAGATATGAGGGATTGAGTGGAACACTCATGTTAAATTTCTATTGGACGTCCTGAGGCCTGAGTCATGTTCCTTGTGTGCTCCAATAGACTTGAATTTTATCTCTCCACGTGTTTATTTACTCCAAGGACACAGAATCAAATGCAAAACCTAAATTTAATGTAGCAATGAGACTCAAGAGTAACTATTCTTCAGGTGTCCAGGTGAGGGAAAGAGAAGCTGGACACTGTAGAATCAACATTCTAAAACTTTGAGATCCTCAAGAAAGAAACATTCATATCCAAGAGGAGATAATAACTTTTCCAGTCCAAAATAGCAATCATATTTTTACAATGTCTTGTGATTTCCCAAATATGTTTTAATACATTCTCTGTGATACAAACCAATAAAGTAAGTAGATGCTACTCATTTCATTTTAAAGATACAGAAACGGAGATTAACTTAAGAAAATGGATTAAATCAGAGAGAGCTTGAACATAAACCATCAAAAACAGTGAACCTGACTGCTTCATTTAGTACATATATTCTACCTGACCCTTTGCCAGGGATTTCGGTCTAAGAACAGCCTCTACCTGTGAGCTCACTGCATCTGAGACCCTCTGCAGTATCATCACAACCTACTAAAACAACCCATTCCCATTAATACTGAAATGCTAGAATAGCTGCTATCCAATAAAATGCGTTCCTCCCGTCACTGCTTTGTGCCTTTGTTTACTAGTATCAAAACTCTCCCGAAAGTCTTCCAATACTTTTACCACAATCTTTCCTCCCAAGTGTCTCAGAATGTTTGCATTAAGTCTTTATCCGCATGCTCTCTCAATAATTTCTCATGTTCCACACTTTCTAATCTAATAGGCAGACTGAGGAAATTCTATACTTGATGCGGCCCTACTAGCAAAAGTGACACTGAACAGTCCTTCCTCACCATCCTCTCTTACTTCTCCTCCAACCTCACTAACTCATTTCTCTCAGTATCTACTACCTGACTCTCCTCATATTTCTGTTAGTAGGCAACCCCTGAAATAAAAATGGAGTGCCCTAGTTTGTGAGGCTTAAGTTTTTGAGTTCTTAAGTACGTAGTTCTTACCTACGTACTTAAGAACTTGAGACAAAACCCAAAAGCAGACATACAAAGAATAATTTTTAAAAGGTTTATTTGCAAAGGGAACTAGAAGAGGGAGGATAGAGATAGAAAACTGATAAAATCAATTAGGCAATGCTTGACCAGAATTTGTTTTTCCTACCTGTCACATCACAATACAAGTCATAGCCCCCAAAAATAAAAGTGATACCTTCCTATCTCCCTTCCTTTAATGGCAAAAATGGCCACTCATTTCTATCTTTAGTTCCCAGATTTCATACCCAATTTTCTCAGAAAAATCTGATTCATGGCCAGCTGGGAGTTATAGTGAGAGGTCTGATGCATGGTAAGAGGATGCATGATAACAGGATCCCATCACACAACCTCCTAACTGTCTCTGATCCCAGTGATGCCAGCCTGTTCTAACATTTACATCCAGAATGTTC
Source organism: Uropsilus gracilis (assembly GCA_004024945.1). Lineage (NCBI taxonomy): Eukaryota > Metazoa > Chordata > Mammalia > Eulipotyphla > Talpidae > Uropsilus > Uropsilus gracilis. The sequence goes on from PVHY01022296.1 coordinate 3,174, forward strand.
CAGGACTGCCTTCACTCTCCCTTATCTCCATGTGCAACCACTTTCTAAATGGTTTCAGTTATATTCATGCCATTAAATACCACTAGTGAACCAACAATTCCCACATGTCTGATCTCTCCTCTCATTCATGATGATGGACTGCCCTGTGAATTTTCACAATATCATCATGCCTCCCTGGGCTTTGTTGAAATATCTGTGTTTTAATCTGGCTTCCTATCTCCAGGTCCACAAGTCCTCTGCAACTATGCCCTTATATCCTCTCTCAAGCAATCCACAAGATTTCTCCCTCCCCAAGTCCCTTTCAGAGCTACAGAATGTTCTGGGACCATAAGTAACTAAGTTACTCAGTGTCCCTTTCCATGCCTCAATGCCCCACTGCAATTTTCACACTAACACTCTCATGCCAGGAAGATAAAAGTTCTCTGAAAGACTTCTACTTACCAGGGGTTCAAACAGCCAGGGACACAGGCCTCTTATATGCTCAGACCCCATTCTACCTGGGTTGCGTTGTCTTAGACCCATTTTAGAGACAATATGCTAAACAATCCCATCCGACAACTGTATCTAGACTCTTAAAAATGAAAACACATAAACACACACAAAAGTCAATGGATATGTCTCCAAATTATTCAGTCTTATATTTGATCATGACCATTTTACTTAAAATACTGACATAAGACTCTGGTTAGGAGAGATTAAGCATATTCCAACCTATCCCTCCCACTGACTACAACTAAAACCTGAAAAGAAAATAAAAAGCACCTGAATATGAAAAACCACGAGAGAGCTAAAAAGTAAAATAAAAGTATACAAACTGGGTAGAGAAATCAAATTCTAGAGTCCAGAGGTAGCGGTTTCCCATTTTGACTTCTGTTAGAATATTTGTCCCTTCCATAAGTCTGACTTAAGATTTTTGGGCAATATGAATGTACCTAGAAGAAATTATACTAGCAGAAAGAAGTCAGAAAGAAAAAGACAGAAACCAAATGGTTTCACTAATATATGGGTAATAAAAACAAGCAAAAAGTCAGGAGTCTAAACAAGCCAACAACCAAAGTAAAGTACACAACTTGGGTGGGGGGAGATGGGAGGGAGAGCTCAGGGAGGGAAGGTGGTGGGTGATCCTCAGGGAATACAAAGATGTGAAACATATATATATGTATATATATATATATTAATTTTAAAAATTAAAGATTTTTGGGCAACTCAAATCCTAGAAGTTGAACGGAGCTGACAAAATTCGAAAAAATAAGAAAACTTTTAAACTGGGTAGAGAGCCTATAAGAGAGACCTAACGGTATGTAGCTCTGCTGAATCTCCCAACCCTAGATCTGGTATACTCCATAATGATTGAGACTTGACCTAGATTCTTGTCCCTGCAAGAGTGGGAGTCGGAGTAAGTGTCAACAGGTTCAGATGTCTGTGTTGGGAAGTGTATTGCAACTCTGGGAAAGGTTAAAATCCCCTCTCCAGTTGAGGCACCAGGAAAGATGGTTGTGTGAATTGATGCCTAGTGGGAATTGATGACTGTGGGAAACATTACACAGCTGATGGAAGCTGAGAAAGATACTCCTTTGATGGGTATGACATCCCAAGATGCACCGAGAGCTATGCATACATAGTACAGACAAGAATCAACATAGCAAAGATTTTGAGACAGAAATAACAGTAGATACTATCCAGGACCCAGACTGATCCCTTAATGTGACACATTGGAACTGAACCAAAATCATATTGTAATGACTGTGGACATTAAATTAAGATTGTACATATAGCCCACAGGAGATAGGTTCAGACTTTAATGGTAAATTTAAAGGGATTGAATTCCTGCTAAATGAAAATAAAACAATACAAACCAAGATTCCCCAGAAAACTTTAATAATTTCCAAATATCTTATAACATAATATTTATAATATAAAATATGCAGGACAGAATACACAGACTGTAAAAGAGCCATAAAAACCTTTTCTAAAAACTCTTAAGGGAAAAGCAGGTAACAGATGCTCTCCCCAAGATAACCCCAATGTTGGAATTACAAGAAATACACTTCAAAATCGTATAGCTATGCTCCTTTAAGTAAAAGCAAAGATTCTGGAAACAATTGGAAAGATGAATAATCTCAGCAAAAAGTTAGTAGCTATAAAAATGAACCAAATGGGAAATTTTAGAATAAATACAAAATTTTATATTTTATATAAATATAAATTTTAGAATAGAAATTTAAAATAACAGAAACCAAGAAATTCATTGATGCAGCTCAACAGAAATATGAATATGAAACATGAGTCAGCAAGCAAAGATCAAATTTATCCATGTGACAACAGAAGGGGGTAAAAATGAAAAACAAAAAAATCAAAGTCTTGGAGGAGGCCCAAAGCTTCATGAAATCTCTCTGGCTATATTTGTAAGTTCCTATGTTTCTACATTTACTTCAAAATAAAATGTTTTAAAAGCTACAGAGTGACAAGTAATTGAAACTGAAGTTAAATGGTTAAATTGACCTGAGACCTTAAAGCACAAGAAAGAAGAAGATGTATCTAAATTATTTTCTGAGAAATGCTTTTACAGACACAGCAAAGACTGTGGGTTTGTCAACAACTTTGAATTAAGCTCCAAGACTGGCTGGAAACTGAAAACTATAGAAGGGACTGCCTAGAGAAGAGCACCAACAGAATCTTAAATATCCAGTGATAAGAAAAGTCTTCATACTTCTTATGAGAAATGCCCTATGACTAGCCAGTTCGCTTCAGCCAAGTCCACATGTCTATGTACTAATAGCTTTTTAGCCAATAAAGTTTTAAATCTTTTATTCCTAACTTTGATCCTCAAAATCTATGTAACTCGATTTTCTTGCTTTTTTTTTCTTTTTTTCTTTTTTTTTTTTTTTTTGCTCATGTTGCCCAGGGTACCACGGACTCAAGCAATCCCCAGTCTCAGCCTCCCAGGTAGCTGGAATTAGAGGCGCGTGCCACCACGCCCAGCTATATTTTGGTACTAGGTCTTGCTGTGTTGCCCCGAGTGGGACTCGCACCGCGATCCCTAGCCCCAGCCGTTTCATAGGCTGAAGCTTACAGGAACAAGCCACCATGCCAGGCTTTCGATTTTCTTTCTTAATCAAAGTGGTAGATTTGAGTTCATCTTCTACCTCCTTGCTAATTGATTCACAAATTAAGCTGATTTTTCTTCTCAAATATCTCGTGTCATTATCTGATCTATACACATCAGATAGAAGAACTCATTGCTTTACTGGCCAAGACCATGCCCAGTATTTTGGCAACAACATACTGCCCAAACTGAGGCTTTAATAGAACAGTGAATGTCCACTGCTGGCCTTTCCACGTGAAGGAAAACTGCTTTTAACTCTCTGGTGTTATAGCAATAGAAAAATAAGTGCTAGCTACACCAGCAACAAGGTGATCTATGCCTAGCTCATGTCTCAGATGATCCATCAAGATTGCTACTGAAAGCACTGTTGCATACAAGAGGGAAACCTCTTTATTCAACTCATGGTAATCTACTATCACTGCATTGTTGTTTATAAAAATAAAAACCATCTAGCAGAACTCCAGTCTTTTTTATTTTAGTGACCTACTACATGGGACTCAAAGAGAATCAATCAGCAAATTTAGGAGCAAATTTTATTGGACTTTTTTAATCTCAGAATTAGTACCAGGATTTTTGTGACTCTGCTAACTAAGAGGACATTTGGGAAAGGATATTCTACTATAGCTTCTAGGAAAGCTTTTCTGACCCTTGAGAAGAAAACACCGGAAAAGTTGGCCTTGGTTTGAGGGAATGAAGCAGTATGGTCATTTTAAAATAAGCAGGAAGATGAAGCTAACCCATAAAAGACAGTTTGTAAATAGATTCAAGGGAAGTATAATTGAGGCCATTCTCCAGCAATTAACCCCTATCTTGGATCCACCATCTACCTAGACACTAGCTTATAATGTGAGATACTAAACAATGTGGGATAGTAAATAGTGAAATTGGATGATTACATGGAAATCCCTAGGGAGAGATAAAAATCTTAACAGAGGATTAACTGGATTCTCCTTGCTTTGGACATTGTTCTCAGACATTATGAATGTGATTCAGAATCCCCTAGAAAAGTGATTAAACCTCAGTTATGGGTCCCTCCCTCAGATTTTATAATTCTGTTGTTCTGGGATCAGATGATTTTCATTGTTAACAAGTTCTCAAGTGATATTCATGTTGCTAATTCAGATCTACCCATGGAAAACAACTGTGTTGAGCTAACTACTTCCATTTTGTCCCATTTTGTAAATGGTTCTGATGTCACATGCAGAGTAGTCATTCCTCTTGAAGGGAACATACCTGAACCCTGTGTGATTCAAGGTAACATAGTCCTGAAGGGAGAGAAAACTTCCTACCCTAAATGCCCCTTTCTCCCTCAGGGACAATACCCTCATAAGATAAATAATCCTTAGATCAATAAAACTACCACCAAGCCAGTCATCCAAGTTATGGTTCTTCAGATATTAACAATAATAGAACTCATTTTGTATAATATGAAATAGCCATGTCATGCAACTGAGTCCTGATGACTTGCTGTCTGCATTTGGAAAACCATTCCGAGAAATTTCTACACACCAAACACTCTTTGAAACATTGGTGATAAAAGGGATTCTGGCTCCCCCTCAAGGAGAAACATAAGCCATTTTAGTCTGAGCCAGTAATCTCTCACAGAGGAGAGACTGCAGCATGACACCAGAGCACAGACTATAAATGTGCCCTCCACATAAATCAGTGGAGCCTATGCAGGCTTCCATTTGTCAAGCTCTTGACAATCTGTGAGTACCCATAATCCATTATCTTCTCTGACTCAGAAAGGGCTGGGAGATTTTTCTCATTTTGTAAAGCCTCAGGTAAATGGGAGCTCTGGGATCTGAGCTTGATCACTATAAAGAGAGAGCTGGTAATGCAAACTCTGAACTTCTAGCATACTCACCATTACCCCCATACCCTCTGTATGATTTCCTAAAAGTCCCTTAAGCCTCAGACACCTCACCTGTTAATGCTAAGGATCAGAGGACTGATGATACTAGCACTTGGGAGAGAGGAATGAACTTATTCATTATTCATAGAAGACCCTCTTCAAGAAAACTGAAAATAACTATGATTCCATCCCTGGGTAATAGCAGATTAAATACCTAACTTGAGTTCCCATGGAAGCTTTCTGATCTGATGACCTGAAAAGTGATAATCATATTTTGAAATAACAGAATTGGTTTTGGTCAAAACAGTTTATCTCTTTTTTTCCTCATTTGTCTAAAGAGAAATCAGGACCTCATTAGGTGGTTCTCTTCCAATATCATCCTGCAACATCGCAGATTTCACACATGAAAAATTTTTACAATGACAAATTTACTTTTATTCCTCTACCCCTTAACAACCAGATTCTATTTTTAAAATATTTTGTTCTATACCCTGACTGTATAGTAACTTTAATTCAAGTCCACTAATTAGATATAAAGTGAACTCTTTTTGCTTTTCATTATAATATAAAATGAGAGGAAAAAAAACCTTTCATTTTTATAAACATTGCTAGACTAAATTGTGTTTGGGGTCTTAGCAGCCCTAGGTAGTACATTCATTACAGAAAGAAAATTATACACATTTTATACATAACTCACTCATTCTGAAATTTCTTTAAAGATACAGTTTTGTTTTGTTTTGTTTCATTTTTAAATTTTTTAAATTAATTTTATTGATTTGTCACAATTGTGCATTAATTGATCCCTCCTCCTCCATCCATATCCCCCCTCTGTATCCCCCCTTCAGTCACTCCTTCTCCCATTTTTCTGCGAATTGTTGGTTGGTTAAGTTGATGTTCAGTTGTTGGTTGTTTGGCCTGTTGTTCTCTTCCGATATCTGGTAAATGTGTGTGTGTGTGTGGCTTTTTTCCGTTTTTTTACCCCGGGGTTTTCCCACTTCACTAACATTTGTTAACTATCCTGATCTTTTGTGCTCTTCATCTCCCCCGCCCTCTGCCCCCTCCTCCTCTCTCACTCCATGGTTCAGTTCCCTTGGTTGTTTTCATTTTTCCTTATTTGTTTGTTTTTCCCTGTATCCGTCATATAAGTGAGACCATCCTGTACTTCTCTTTTTCTTTTTGGCTTATTTCTGCTAATATGAGTCTTTCTAGTTCCATCCAAGTTGCTGCAAATGACATGTGTTTGTCCTCCTTGATGGATGCGTAGTATTCCATCATGTATATGTACCACATTTTTTTTAGCCAGTCATCTGTTTGGGGGCATTTGGTTTGTTTCCAATTCTTTGCAACTGTAAACAGGGCTGCAGTGAACATGCACGTACATGTGTCCTTTTGAATTAATGTCTTCATGTCCTCTGGGTAGATTCCTAGTAGTGGGATTGCTGGGTCGAATGGTAAGTCCACTTTCAATTGTTTGAGGGTCCTCCACACAGTCTTCCATAGTGGCTGGACCAGTTTTCACTCCCACCAGCAGTGCAGGAGAGTTCCTTTTTCTCCACATCCACGCCAACATTTGTTGTTGTCTATTTTATTTATGTGGGCCATTCTTACTGGTGTAAGATGGTATCTCAGTGTGGTTTTAATTTGCATTTCCTTGATTATTAGTGAAGCGGAACATTTTTTCATATGTCTATTAGCCATCTGTATCTCCTCTTTGGTGAAGTGTCTTTTTAGTTCTTCTCCCCATTTTTTGACTGGGTTTTTTGCTTTGTTTTTGTTGAGCTGTAGGAGCTCTTTGTGGATCTTTGTTATCAGACCCTTGTCACTTGTCTGGAGGGCAAAATTTTTCTCCCAGTTGGTTGGGTTTCTTTTTGTTTTGTTTATTGTCTCTTTTGCTGAACAGAAATTTTTTAGTTTTACATAGTCCCAGCTGTTTATGTTTTCTTTCATTTTTTTGCCAGCCATAGTTGTTTCCCCAAATGGATTTCTGAGGTGAAATTCATGAAGGGTTTTGCCCAGGTTTCCTTCTATGTATTTTATGGTTGCAGGTCTCACTTCCAGGTCCTTTATCCATTTTGAGTTAATTTTTGTACAGGGTGTGAGGGTGTTATCCTGGTCCATTTTTTTACAAGTTTTGATCCAGTTTTCCCAGCACCATTTACTAAAGAGGCTATCCTTGTTCCAGAGTATGTTTTTGCCCCTTTGTCAAAGATTGACTGTATATGTGTGGTTTTATTTCTGGATATTCAATTCTGATCCATTGGTCTGTCTGTTTTTGTACCAGTACCATGCTGTTTTAAGTATTATGGCTTTGTAGTACAGTTTGAAGTCTGGAATAGTAATACCTCCGTTCTCTCTTCTGTTTGTCAATAGGGTTTTGGCTATTTGGGGTCTTTTGTTGTTCCATATGAATTTCAGCAATTTTTGTTCTATCTCTTTAAAATATGTCATTGGGATCTTTATTGGAATTGCATTGAATCTATAGATAGCCTTTGGTAGTATAGCCATTTTGATAATGTTGATTTTTCCAATCCATGTACAGGGAATGTCTTTCCATTTTTTTACATCATCTTCTATTTCTTTGAAGAATGTTTTATAGTTTTCTTTGTATAGGTCTTTTACATCTTTTGTTGGTTAATTCCCAAGTATTTGATTTTCTTTGGTGCAATGATAAATGGGGTGTTTTTTCTAATTTCTTCTTCTTCTGATTGGTTCTTTGCATATATGAATGCTGTTGATTTTTGTGTGTTGATTTTGTATCCAGCTACCTTACCAAATTGGTTTCTTATTTCAATCAGTTTTCTGTTGATTTTTCTGGCCTCTCTACATAGAAAATCATATCATCTGTGTATAATGATAACTTTATTTCTTCGTTCCCTATTGGGATTCCTTTTACGTCTTTCTCTCGTCTTATAAAGATACAGTTTTAAATGTCACAAAGAAACTTTACAATTCAATACAAATGTGGAAGAAGGGAGAGAGGAAGGGAAGGACAGAGGTAGAAAGATTTCCAGAAGATATAAATGGAAAATTTCACAACTGCCCTCAAGAAAGCATAACTTAAGGACTGAAAGATTGATTTCCTGTATATAATTAATTCACTGAAAACTAAAATTTTTCCATCTACCGATGGACATTCACCAAAAATCTCCTCTTGTTCTTGAGCCCATAAAATTGCTGATTGGACTTGTTGAAAGTTCAGGAATAGCCAAAATAAAATAAGCAAAAAATCAATATAATAATTGGTAGAGATTTATTATATATACATCAAGGAATAATTTGCAAGTCAAAAACTCAATTCAAAACATAGAATGAAACTAAAGTGCATATTATTACAAAACCACTTGTGTAATGAGAAAATAATGATTACTTATTCCTCATACTTATTGATTATTACATTCTTTTTTTAATACTTTACGTATATATGAATTTCACATATCTGTGATCTCTGGGATTCACCCCCCCTCAACTGTTCCCACCCTGTCCCATCCCCACCCCCCCAGGCTGTGTACTTCAATTTGGCTTGTTTTGCCTGTTCTTCATGGATTTTTGTTTATCTTTCCCATGTCCCATATAGTAGTAAACCCATTTGGTTTCTGTTTTTTTTTTCTTTTTGACTTGTTTCTGCTAATATGAATTCTTCTAAGTCCACCCATGTTATCATAAGATTCTTATATTCTTAAATGATAGGAAGTTAAACATAATTTGCTTCTTATCAATGTGGGAAGTGTAATTTTATGTTTCAGTAGCCTAAAAGAAACAAAACAGGTCAGGCTGCTTATATGAAATGGACTAAATTGAGCTGTTTTTATAACCAAATTGGTTATTTCTGCATAGGGAGTATCAAAGGCTTGTCACCACTTTTTCCTTTATTTTAATGGAGTCTAACTAAATTCTTCCTTTTATGCATCTTCTCCATAAACACAGTCCCTCAGCATACTTGCATGTACTTTGTGATAGTTTGTGAGTCCCAAATTGCAATTACTCTGTTATTCATGAATAAACGCTTTCTTTTTTCTTCACAATTTGGGTTTGCCTAGAAATCTGACCAAGGCAGGAGAAGAGATCGGGGTAGGTAGGAACAACAGGAAGAGGCACAGTGGACTGTGAAGGACCATGTGTTTTGGTGATAGGTGTGGTGTGGTAATGACACTCAAAGCAGTAGATAATAAACCTCTAAAACATAAACAGTTTAAAATTTCACTTTAAAAAAGGAGAGGAAAGAGAATGATTGATATTATGAAACTGAAAATTTAAAAAAATTAAATGCAAAGGGGAAAAAAAGGAAGGAAAGGAGAGAAAGAAGAAATGAAAGATCAAAACCCAAATGCTACACACTAAATAAAACAACACAGAAAGATGAGTCCATTGTGAGACTGTAGACCTGCTGGACTGAAGTCAGTAAGTACTGGGCTATGGGAGCAGTGAGTTCTGGTTGCTGCCAAACTAGGGAATGTTTATGATATAAATATGGATATTTGGCTTTTCCAGCTGATTGTTGTCTAGTGGTCAAGTTTCTTACAGGTGATAAGCTTAACTGAGTTAGATGCCAGACTTTACTATCAGGACTTGACTGGTCCCCCCTGGTAGTTTCTGGAAGTACAACTGGGATGTTATAGCATGGACTCTGCCACCACTGCTCAAGTGGTGGAAGCCCTAGAAAAGCAGTGGCAGTTTCCCCACCTGAACCAGAAGTTTCTGCCTATGGGCAATCCCTCCCTCAGGAGCTAGCCAGGTTTGAGCAACAAGCTGGGAGTTATCAAGGGACATCTTGAGCACTGCCTCTGGGAAACACATAGGCCACCCTGATGGCTACATGGAGGTCCAGAACTAGCTGGGTTTGAGAGCCAGAACAGTTCCCCTTAGGGCTGTGATGGCTGGCCCCAGAATCTGTTTCTAGGCAGTTAGATAGCAGTGTTCAATGGGTATCATGCCATCTACCACCAGAGGCTCCTCTGTAGCTCAGGTAAAGGCTGACAGTGAAGATTAATAGCAACAGTACCTTTACCACTCTGCCCCACACTGTTCCTCTACCATACAAGCCTCTTTGTGGCTGTAGATGGTAGGCTGTCCTGGAATAAGAGACAGCAGCAAGTCTTGTAGCTCCTGGTCCAGGGCTACAAAGAGGAGCATGGCCCCACTGGATCTGTTCCTATGCTGTGATTTACTCTGGTTTCAGGCAGCAGAGAAGTCCATGACCAAGCTTTTCTTTTCATATTTGGTGCCTGCTATAATAGAATGGATCAATGAAGTGCAAGCAAAATGAACCATTCATATTCATCAGCTTGTTTGTTAGTTATACAGCTACAAATGGGCTGATTGGTCCTAAAATGGTCCAATCAGGCAGGAAGGGTGAGGGACCCTAAAACAAGATATAACATGGGGCAGGAGCTGGCTTGGGACACTCTGTTCCTGGCCTCCAAGAAGAAAGGACACAGAATAAAAAGAAGCATCCAGCAACCAACTTCCATAGAGAGAAACTGAAAAAGTTTGCAGAGACCAGGCAACTGCATCTGCCTCTGGTCCTGTCACTGATATCCCCTGAAAAGAGAACCAGAGACCCTAAGGTTAGTGCCTTAAAGAGCTCTTTTTTGTTGATGAGTCAAGAACTCACAAAGAGCTATAACACTAGTGTTTTGACATCACTTCTTGGTGACTGCTAATGACTAGTACTACTTGCCAGTGCTGCCCAGTATTGCTGACAGGTTACTGGCCCTCTATGTGTGAGTATCTTTTGAAACCTGTTAATATGGTATATCTTACCGTCCAATATCACCTCCTGGTGCTGTTGCCACCATTGTTGTCTGGCCCAGCCTCTGGTGCTGTCCAGCCCAACCTGCATATTGTTTCTGTGCTGCTACCATATCAGCTAAAAAGTTCCTGCATATCAAAAGAGACTATAACTGAAACAAACAGACACCCAACTGAATGAGAAAAACATTTTGCACTCCACTCACCTAACAGGGGTTTGATATCAAAGATTCACAAATAACTCACACAACTTAACAAAAGCAACACACACACACAAAAAAAAAACAGTCAAAAAATGGGAAGAAGAGCTTAAAAGACACTTCTCCAAAGAGGAAATACAAATGCTCAGCAAACATATGAAAACAATATTCAACATCACTTGAGCAAATCAAAACCACAATAAGGTACTACCCCATACCAGTAAGAATGGCTCATATCAAAAAAAGGGGGCAACAACAGTGCTGGTGTGGATGTGGAGATAAAGAAATACTTTTACATGATGGGACTACAAACTGTTCCAGCCACTATGGAAATTTGTGTGAAAGACTCTCAAACAATTGAAAATGGATCTACCATTCAATCTAGCAATCTCATTTCTGGGAATTTATCCAAAGGATATGAAAACATGAATCCAAAAGGACACCTATACTCAGATGTTTATTATAACATTATTTAAAACTGTCAAGATATGGAAACAACCCAAATGCCCAAAACAGACAAATGAATCAGAAAGTTATGGTAGATATATACAATGGAATATTATTCTGCAATCAAAAAGGCAAATATGATGCATTTGTGATTACATAAATGGAATCATGTTAGTGGAAATAAGCCATAAAGAAAAAAGAGAAATACTGGACAATCTTACCTATGTGCAGGACATAGGGAAAACAAACAAACAAAAGGACAAGTAAAATTTAAAAACTGTCAGCAGAACTGAAGCACAGAGCAAGAGAGGAGGAGGGGGTAAAATCAGGGGAGGGAAGGCACCAGAGATTAAGATGATGGTTCACAGGTGACAAGGTGTGAGGAAACCTCACAATGATGTTGTGTATGTCTGTGTGTGTGTGTGCAATCAATTTAAAAATTTTAAATTGAAAGAAATTAATTAAGTAAGTAATCTGAGTATCGCTTATAGTAATATTAGTTACAGGTTATAGGAAGACACCAGGATCGTCAACACTGTGCTGATCAGGATTTTGGATGATAGCTTGAGTAGTCTGAATGATTATCTCCTTTAAAAATCACCTGAAAGATGCCGGCAAAGGTATTATTGTCTTATGTCAAGCAACAGGGATTAAGGACAAAATCTTTTTTCCCTCTGGTAAAGGTTAAGTGGATAAGTCTGACAATTTTGATAGATGTGTCCAAAGGATGGGAAAAAGAACCCCTAATAATATTTATTAATTAATTTAATCAAATAGGCCAATTAGTCATGAAACTTTTTGAAAGAACTATACTTATACTGGGGTTTTTTTCTGGACCCCTGTGTACAGTGTAAAATGCATCCATTGCTACCCTATTTCTGTTCTTCCTCTGAAGTCAGTTGTTGTTTTCATATTAATACCTCAGGGTAGATCTCTACAGTGGCTGGTTTGCTGTGATACTGCTTTTCTGTTTCACTTATGGCCTGGGTTACTGGCTATTCGCCAGATTTAACTGCAGTCTCAGCCAATTTATTCCCTCTGATTTCCTCTTTCTTTAGATTTCTGAGCATTGATGAGCCGAATCTTAATTACGGCTATTTCAAAGACAGCAGTAAAGTTTTTATAAAGTCAACTACTGCTTCCCATTTTTAATTTGGGTTCCCAAAGTCAGGGAACCTCTTTGCTTTCATAGCATATCCAAGTCATAGACAGGCCCCAAAGGCATGTGGATGGTCTGTATGGATGCTCACTAACTTCCCCTTTGCTACAACACATCTCAAGTTGAAGCAGTAAATTCTGCCTGCTGAACTGAAGTGGCCTCAGGAAGTGTTCTACTTTCTAGGACATCTGTGGAAGTACTAAAAAAAAAAATAACCAGCATGATAAAATGTATTGGAAACACAGGTTTTTAATATAACTCAACCACAAATAGCCTAGGTTCGTTAAAGGGGTTTTCCTTTATTATTACAACAGAGTTAAAAATATTTGCTCAATTATATTTTGGCAGTCAGGAGGTACACAATTTTTGTCTGTGGGAGGGGGCAAAAATGTAACAGGATCCAGCCCAGGGACAAATGGAGGTTGAATTTATGAATGGAGGACAGTGGGAGAAATTTGTATGATGTTAAGTCACAGCTAAGTAGAACAGAGCAAGAAACATAGATATTTAATACTTTCCCACTAGCAATGCCCAAAGTACCTTATACTAACTGGGGACAGCTACACTAACAAGGGAGGATGGATCCCCCAACTACAGTGGTCAACAACTCAGGGTAAGAGCCCCTAAGGAATTTCCTTTTGTCTTATAAGCATATAAGGAAAACTAAATTTCATGATTTCAGTAGTCTAAAGCTGGTGTTTTGAGTTTGAGTAAAGGTTCAAAGGAGGCTTTTTTCCTCATTCATTAGGTACAAAAGTTTTCTCAGAAAGAGACTATGGCTAGGTGAGAAAGTGGGGATCCACAATCAGATACAACAGAGTTCTAGGAATCCTTTAAATCATATGTTGGTTTTAGCCATGACATGAAATATGACATGACATGAAAGGAAACTGGGTAGTTTCCTTTCTAAGAGGTTATATTAACACTCTTTGGCTGCTCGGAATATGACCCAGAATATCTTTAGGCTTTTGCTAATTACTTTAAGAAATGTTTGCTAGTTGTTTTAACAAGTATAAGCTTCTCTTTCACATGCTGGAATTGAGGGGAACATAGTAACAAATTACCTACATATTGTAAAGAAAAGGCTGGTCTTTGAAAGGAACTTCCTACAGGGCTTTATGTAAAGCTTGAGAAAAGTAAATTAGTGATTCTTTAAAACTTTAGGATGTAACTGTCCATGTGCATAGTTGATTCTCCCAGTAGCATCCTGAATGTTTAGTGGATTGATACTGTAGAGATCATGGCATAGCTCACTTGAAGCCAAGTCTAGGGGGATAGTCAACAGCTACCAATGTGTATTTAGAGACAATGCAAAATGTGGATATCATAATCTTATACAGGCTCTTGGACAAATCTTTTTTTTTATTTTATTTAATTTATTTTTTATTTTAATAATTTATTTCTATATAAATTTCACATCTCTGTGATCTCTGGGGTTCTTTAACTGTCATTATTGGGTTGTTTTACTTTGTTCCTGGAAACATAAGAGGGTTGCAAGAGTTGATGCAGGGACTTCAGGGTATCAAGACTTGGAAATAAAAGATGGAGGTCATTAACTACTCCTGGGGAGATGTGTACCAGTTAAGAATAAAAAGAAGTCTGAATGTGTTTATTTAGTCCCTAATCTCTTCATTTCTAGGATAAAGACAAACAAAAACTTGTGGGGTTGGTGGTTGGTAGTTAAAGTGGTCACAATATCTACTAGAAATGTATGTTTTTCATAGGACCAACAGATATAGTCTGGCTAACTTGGCCAAAAAGCCACCCAATAGACAGTGGTTATGATTTTAATGCAGTACTTAATTAAGAATAGAATGTGGATGGTCAAGGAAGATGAGGACCATTTGTTAATTTGATTGTTAATGTATAACATTCACTTTTTTTTTTTTTTTTTTTAGCAATTAGGGAGGTCCGGAACCTGCAGACTCAAGTGACCCCTAGCCTCAGCCTCCTGGGTAGCTGGGATTACAAGGTGCGCAACACTACACCCAAACATTCATTTTTTTATGATAATGGCAGATTACAGACTGCAGGATTGAGTGACTATTGTAAGTTGAATGTTCTAAAAGAGAAGTTTAAAGTTATTTTAATTGCAAACTAATTTACCTTTTGCTATTTCACTTGTTTAAGAGTTTGTGATAACTTAAAATCAGAATTGATAAGTTCAAAGACAGATATGGTTTCCCAATCAATCCTGGTCCATATTACCAAAACAAAGAAGTCATCACTGAGTCTAGAGAAAAATAATAATTGATGAACTAAAAGCAATTTCAGAACTGATTTCAGTTAAACTGAGACCCCCCTCCCAATGTTATGCAAATGTTTTAGCTAGTGTCCCTGGATTACTATAAACAGATCCACCCCATTATTATATACAAAAATGATACTTTTCCAATATTTGGTGAGGGGAAATATTAGTGAGAGCTTCAAAAAGGCACATAGCTATTTGTTGGACCTTTTATAACATCTCATGTCCAGATTTTTCAGTTCTCATAGATGGGAAGAATTCAGAATTCCTCTAGTAGGAGGGCCTATGTACCAGTCAGAGGGGATGAAGAGCCAATCAAGTCTGTGAGAAATTATCTCAGTCCCCCCACATAACCCTTCATCTATGTAGGACTTTATTAGATTTGGTGAATTTAGAAGCAGTGTCAGAAAAGAAGCTGTCTTAAAATTTTTCATGTCTCTAAAGACCAATCAAAATATGTATTCTATTATGATTATTTAATTTTGGATTAACAAAATCAAATTGTTTTGGTCTAATTTCAGTGCAGAAAAACTAATTTATCAAGATCCCAAACATGGTCATTGATTTTACACTTTTTCTGAGGTTACATCATTTAGACAAAAATAGTCATGACATCCTACCCGAAACAATATACAAGGCGGAGTGACCCGTCAAGAAGCTATGGTGAGGCCGGGCACGGTGGCTCGTGCTTGTAAGCTTCAGCCTATGAAGCGGCTGGGGCTAGGGATCGCGGTTTGAGTCCCGCCTGGGGCGGAAGCGAGACCTAGTTCCAAAAAAAAATAGCTGGGCGTGGTGGTGCGCGCCTGTAATCCCAGATACCTGGGAAGCTGAGGCTGGGGATTGCTTGAGTCTGTGGTACCCTGGGCAACAAGAGCCTGCAGTTTCACAGGCAAAAATAGCAAGACCTAGTCTCAAAAAAAAAAAAAAAAAAAAAAAAAAAAAAAAAAAAAAAAAAAAAAAAAAAAAAAAAAAAAAAAAAAAAAAAAAAAAAAAAAAAAAGAAGAAGCTATGGTGGTATCTTCACCTTGGATTTGTACCAGGGACTTGAGGGGGTCAAGAGAAGAGACATTTGAAAGAAACAGAGATGCAGATGAGAATCCCATAGGGATTTTGATGACAGTACCTTAACTTTGAGTTGTATTTTGATGAACTTTCTTCCTTTCCTTCTAGACTTATCTGGCCTATTCTACCCCTTACCTATGGTCCCCCACCTAAATGTGCCTTAGACTTGTGGCAAGCTTTTGAGCCTTGGCAGCCCTGTTTTGGGCCAATCTTGTTTGGCTGGGCATTTATCCACAATGGGAGAGGTAATTTGGGGTGCTACTGGGGAAACTGTTTTAACTATATTCTTTCTCTACTCTCTATCACAAACTAATAGTATTAAAGTTATTTTCTATTGAAGCTTCCACACACTGCAGTATATTTTTTAAATTTTAATCTTTATTATTTTCTTACAACCTTGGTCACAATTTGTGTAATTAATGATTCACTTATGTATAGCCCTCCACAGATCAATATATTTTGTTTTGATGTGGCAAATGGCCACATCAACCCACTTGGAGCAGGCAGGTTTGGGGGTTTCAATGTGTTTCTAACCTTGCCTGCTAGAAAAAGTACTTGTCTTCTTACACTGAAAGTCAAGTGAGCCCTTTCACATGCAGCTAGAGAGAAAGCCTGCACCCATCTCAGGAGGTTGTTCTGATTGACCTCATGACCTGTGCAAAGAAAGAAGGACACACACTTTGCACATGACCTCTTTTTCCTAAAAATAAATGGAAACTCCTTTCTAAAAAAGGAACAGGAAATGAGAAAAGAAAGTAGTACCTCAGGTCTGATCTTTCACCCCCCAGGTCACAAGAGTCAAAGTAATCCACTTAATACAAGAGAGTATTTTGACATCAGATTTAAAGGCATGCAATATGATATGACCTGTGTCTTTAGAGCCATGATGGTCACACTAGGTCCATGTGTCCTTGAACTATGTGAAGATGCTGCTCTCACACTCTGAATGGAAAACCATATACCCAAACATTCCAACTTTTCAAGGTGACATCTTCTGGAGGTCAAACCTGAAACAAAGTGAGAATGCATTACAGCAGCTAAGAGAGAACCCAGAGACTGAAAAGAGAGTTTTACTGAAAAACTTTTCACTGAAAATATTTCAGTGAAAAAAATTTTCACTGAAAATAGTGAAGATTAAGGACTTTATTTCACACAGTTGGAGTCTTACTCTCCTGTCACTGCCTATATGTCCACTCATCTTAGGACTAGTGTTCAGAGTTGAAAAAATGCATGTTAATAAAGAATAACACATTTATTTGAATAGAATTGAAATAAATTTCATTCAAAGAGAAATGTGAACATTTGAAAATAAACCATTTTTCATGACAGTCTGTTATGACTAATTTAACAATAAGTATGAGATTTGTCATTTAGAGTACATGGTACATCTTGAAATTGAATGAATTAAATTTTCAGCTCTGAGGTTTAATAGAATATATTCAAAGCAAAGTTAAAACAAATATCCCAGAAATTATATCCTTTGTTTCTATGGAACTTCTGATAAAATACAGATGTAAGCTTAAAGTTTTACTACTTAGATATATAGCTTTTCAAAATTATTTTTAGGAACACATAATCAAAAAACTGAATAATCACTGCCTAAGGATACTTAGACTTAGCAGTATTATATACCTATATGGTGTTTTGGTATAATAATGATATATGTGCAAGTGTGTATCCATGATTTTTGTTCTGAGATCCTAACATGGAGCTATAAAACTCTTGGAATTTTTTTGAGTGATGTTGCTATCTTTTGTTTAGTTCCTCCAAAATTCATGTCAGAGCCCCAATTCCCAGTGTGATAGAATTAGGAAGTGGAACATTTGGATGGATGGCTAGTATCAGATGAGATCAAGTAGGTGGGCTCTTTGATGAGATTAGCATCCTCAGAGAAGGATGAGAGAACAGTACTCTCTCATCCTCTCTGTATTTTTCTGCCATTATGTGAACACACAGCAAAAAGATGACAGTCTGAGAACTAGTAAAAGGCTTCCAGAGAACCAAATAAGCTGGGATCTTTACCTTGTCCTTCTAGCTAGCCTTCAGAACTGTCAAAAATGTATTTCTATTAGTTAAGTCATCCAGTCTCATATTTATTATGGTGGTGGAAATTGACTCTACAATAACCCCTTTCTATCATATCTGTGTTCATACTAACAAGCTCCAGACTCTGGAACATCCAAGGGAACAGAGTCAGGTCCCAAGTGCTTCCTAAGAGTCAGATAGTTGAATGATTAGTGACTTCAACTTTGAACCCAGGAAGATGAAGCATGCAAATCCCTGCCTGAGTCACCATCCTCCAGACTTTCTCTTGTGTTTTGGCAATCATATCAGTGAAAAATATATCCTGATAAAGCAGTTTATTACTCAACAATATAAGCATATAACTTGTAAACTTGCTGGAAATTGATTTCACCAATACCACTAACTGATTGACTTTGACAAAAACTCTCTGGACCAAGCTCAAGCTAGGCTCCTTTGAGTTCAGTGAGGCCCCATCGTTATGCATATCTTCAAGAACTCAATTTTAGAAAGAATCCCATCCCATCATTTTAGACAGAACCCTTCATACTTGGTCACACTTACTCTGACCAAATTCCTCATTTCTCACCATCTCCTAAGTGACATCTTCTCACCCTGGCCTACTCTCAGCAGGAATCTGGTTTGGTCACTTTAATAAGAGCTACACTACATTTAGTGATGATCAGTTGTATATATCAACCTGACTGCAATAGGAATGCCCAGAGAGCTGGAAAATCAATATTCTGGCTATAGCTGTCAAAGCTTTGCGGTATATTTATGACTTAGACTAGCTTTTACATGAGTGGGCAAAGTAAAGAGATTTGCTATCATCAATCATGCATTAATCCCTTGGGGCCTCTACTGAAAAAAAAAAGTTGAAGAAAGAATAAATTCCCTCTCTTTTTTGAAGTGGAACACCTCTTTTCTCTCTCTTCAGGATTCAGGTTCTTGGTTCTAACCTCTTTGGATTCAAAGTCATTATATCACAGACCTTCCTGGGCCTACAACTTACAGATACCAAATGGGAACTCCTTAAAAATTCCACCTCCTCGTATCTTTACAGAAACCACCTCATCTCTAAAAATGGAGGACTCTGACACCTAGGACTCTGACACCATGGATAATGCATCATGCCTATTTTTCATTTCCTTTGAATACACAGAACCCCAGAAAAAGTCTCCTGAGGTCATTCTACAGCACCCAAACATTTCACTTACAAAATCATAGAAATGATGACAACATGTAAAAAAGGGAAATTGTTAGAACAGTAAGATACAAACTCTGAGCCAATGAAGGAAGTCCTGCAAGAACTCTACCTCTTGAGATCTTTACAAACTCCACCTGCCCTATTGATGATACCTCACAGATAAGGACTACAACCCGAGTGATAGGGTGTACCCCCCCCCCACTGTCTCCTGTTTAAGATTGCAGGTTTCAAGGACAGGTAATGTTAAAATGGGAGAATGACCTTAGCTGGAATTTCCCTTCAGGGGGATGCAGGGGGAAGAAAGAAGTGTAACAGATTTCCTGGAAGGCGGGAAATCAGGGTATATAAAGGGTGTGCAAACAAAGAGAAGGATTCGA
>PVHY01022297.1:0-22610 GCA_004024945.1 Uropsilus gracilis
ACAGAACAAAAAAAATACACTGTTTTCTGGAAAATAAAGTGAGTGAATGAGACTCAGAAAAAAGAGCCTTTGTTAAAAGAACTCATTTGGTGTGGCAACTTGCTCTTTAATTGGCTTAGTGTACTTAGCAGACCAAGGAAGAAGAATAGATACAGGAATTTATCCAAATCTCAGCTCCCTCTGTGAGCACATTTAACAAACTCTGCAAGAGCAAGTTCACCTGAATTTTTAAAAGTCACGCCTCAGCTACAACCAGCCAGCTCACTGCCTTTTTACCCAATTGTCTCTCCTTTATGAAAGTCCAGTGAATCTTGACTCAAACCCAGCTCTTGAGTGTAGCTATTGTTTTTCCTCTTCCTGGCAAATAATTACTTGCCAGCTTGCCCAATACCTGAGATAATTGATAGAGGATAGCTTTTAAAGTATGAGCACACATCACCAAAGCTAGGTTTGGATCACCTTCCGAGCACTTTGCCCCATGGGGAACTTTCAGAATCTTGGCAGGAAGAGACCTGTAATTATTTAAATGAAAGAAGATGGGAGGAGGACTCTTTGGAATGTCATCTCACAGGCTTTCATGAGCTAAGAGTAATCTCAGGGCATCCTAAACATGTTGGCCAACACAAATAGAACTGGCTTTTGCTTCTTGGTGAAGTCTGGGTGCAGGGTGTGGGGAGATAGGCTTCCTACAAGAAATATTAAAGATCTTGAATACAGGAACGGCATCTCTAGAATAGGGACAGATACTCAGGAGGGAAGGATTGTTCACTGATGAAGAGAGAAGGTGAACAGACACATCACAGGACTAAGGCAGGGAGAGTTATTTGTCTAAAACACTAAACTGTTGGGATGCCTATTATTCCTTGATTCCCTTTTATAGGAGCTGAAAGCATAAGAATAAATAGTGAATATTTATTTATCATTTATTTCTTTTGAATTAACCCAATATTGAGTAGCTGTTATATTTCAGGCAGCATTTTTGATTCTAAGGATCAATTCATAACAGAATAGAAATGGTCTCTTCACTCATAAGTCATATGGTACATAGGTGAAGACAATGAAGAACCATTTACAAAAGTAACTAACAGATATATTAAAAAGCATGTTAATTCAAATAACAGATATGAATTTATATGAAGAAAACTTAACCAAATGAAAAGAGGGCCTTCATGCCAGTTTTCCTCTACTGCACTCCACCTATGAAAGACTCCGCAAGTAATGACCAAAGTATAGAGATGTGCTCCAGAGCTGAACCTCAGTTTCTCTTTACTCTGTATAGGAAAGAGGTCTAGGCAAACTCAGAAGCCAAAGGGCCCACACCTCCTCCCATTTCACTTCTGGCTCAAGACATGCATTTATGAAAAAGTGGCTGTAGACTGCAAAGGTCACCTCACCCTCGAACTGGTGTTGTTTTTACCCCTTCTCTGCCAAGAGCTGAAAAGTCAGACATTGTTTTTCTTCCACAAACTTTCTTACAAGTTATGTCTGTTCAGGTCCTCCAGGAAGCAGACATCAAAATGGAGTTAGAAATGCTAGAGTTTTATTGGAAAGGGCTAAGAAGGAAAAGAGAAAGCAGGAGCCGGCAGGGAGAGCTTGCTGCTTTGATCCCTGTGAAAAGAGCGTCAGGAATGAGAATTAAGTAGAAAGAGTCTCAGAGTGATAGGACCCCCAAAAAATCTTGCAGTACAATGGGAAACTCTGGAATAAAGATGGCCTGCTAGAGTCCTGCACTGACCAGAAATGGTGATGCTCTAGTCCCCCTACTATTCATAATCCGTGGCTATTACTGCCTAAGAAAGTTTGGCCACTGCTCATAGGCAGCTACACTTCCTGGAGGTACTGCAGCTCATCAGTCACTATCCTCCTCTGGACACGTTCCTTCCAGAAGGAAGCAATGAGCAACACCCTTCTGTGGCTGCCACACAAGGTCATTTGTAGTGGTGACCTCACCCACAATGCCTTTCTCCATTGCTGTGATTGACAGCCTTGGGAGGGTTTCCACAGGCAGAGCTTTTGGCCTTTAGGGATGACTGAGGAGTGAGGTGTGGAGGAAGGGGTAATGCAGGTCACAGAAAGTCTCCTGGTGTTTGAGGAGACACCGCAAATATTGGCAAGGCTTGAACAATTCCAGCTACAATGGAATGGGCAGCTGGGGACAAGAAAATCAATGATTGGAAGGCCTGACCAGCAAATCTGGCACAGAGGGTGCTGGCCAGGGAGATGGCATAAGCCTGCTGCCAGGAACAGTCATGGGACAAGCCACTGATGGGGATGTAGGACAAGCTGTGCTGCACGTACCACATAAATGGCAGACTAGTTTAGCCTCAGTTTTGTTTTTTGGGTTTTTTTCCCCTCCCCCCACCTTGCCCCTAGCTTCAATTTTGGTACCTCTAGCTCTGTGTAGCCTCCTCATAGGAAATCTAGACACCAGTTTCCATAAACACTTTTCTACATGCAATGGTGCCAATGCTTCTGATCCTCGATAGATTATCAAATAGTATTAAAGAATAACCATGAAAATTGTTTTCATTAAAAAATATGCAAGGATGGAGTTAAGTCCATCTTAAACTAATTTCAGTTGTATTTCTCAAAACAGTTAAGAACCATTATCTTCACAGGACAGTTAGTCTAATTTGATAGTGTTCTGGAGTGCTCACAGTGAATGTCATCTTATTCTTCAAAGGCTCGGATGCACCAAAGGTCATACTGTATCATGAACGGAGTAATATGCTCAACTGAAATCTCTGTATCTAAAGTTTAAAGAGACAATATGATGCAATAAAACAATGCTGGCACATCAAGAAGGGCCTTATGTTTTTGAGCACCCACCCAGCCTCCAGAGGACCATCAACTGGAGCCAAAGAAAAGGCTTTTCCACACCTTCTGCTCTGAATTCTCAAAATGTGAAGGAGCAACAGGTGCAGTGTGCTATATGGAGATGGGAGTGCTTAGACTAGGACAAACCCATCTGCTTGCTCCTTCCTCTTGGGGAATCAGTGTGCCAGATTCCAGACTCCAGCAGAGCAGACCAGGGTTCCCCTGTAGTGCTGAGCGACCACTCAGCACTTCTCTCCGTGTTTCAATGTGTTCTTCCCAATATCACCTTGAATCCGTGCTGCATTCACAGTCATTGTATGCACAGTGGCTAAGGAACACTTTGCAAAATGTTGCTACTAAATTTGATTATTAACTGAATTTACAATAGTTAAATGTCCAGGCTAGAATTTAGACTCTTGGCCTGCACCCCACAATGTAGAGACAGGCTTGGAAACTAGTACCCTGGTTACCAAGCAGAAATCAACAAAAGGATCTATGCAAATTGGGTCACAGTTCATGAAAACATTCCCATGGTGGATCACAAGAGCACTTCCTTAAACATACCCGAAGGCACTGGGTCCTACACATTTTGCTCATGGTTATCAGCTCTTTGGCTTGCTTGGCATGGAATCACTTGTGACCAAGGAAGGAGTACTCACTGCCCCACCCCTCTTGAGGAACAACCACTCTAGTTCTCTCTTAGCCCTCGTCCTCCCAAGGAAGGGAGCCTGGGTTCTCTGATGGTGTGCTCCCAGGGAGTTCTAGGGGGTTCCCAGGTGTTATCCCATGTGGACTCTGCTGTCAGACCTGAGACATGCCTCCAAACAGCTGCCTCACTCATCCTCAGTCCCAGTACTGCAACTCCTTTGGCCCAGTTTCCTTGTGAGGACATCTCTCTGTGGTACACTGGCCTGACCCCACCAGAACTCTGCAGCAGGGCCCACCTGAGGACCCAGCCTTTCCTGTGCTCCTGTTCCAGGCACAGAAATCACCGTTCCGCTGTTGTTCCAAGGCCCTCCTCAGAGAGAACTCAGTTCTCTCAGTCCTACAGAGTTCCTTGTTACCAGGGCTCCTCCCAACACCCAGAATCCTCCAAGGACAGGGTCTTCTTGCAGCAGCTTCTTTCTGAGTGTTTCCCTAATCCAACTCCATGAATCCCCATGGCACAGACTCAGCCTAGAGAAAGCAGGTCTTTCCCTTCCTGGCCCACCAAGGAGAGTGCTGAGTTTGTCCTTTTCAAAATTAACCCTTGGATGTGAGGGTGATCTGACTGTGACATCTGTGACCCCATTGATTGCCAGGGTTGATTTGGCTGATCTGGCTGGCTAGGTGGGTGTCCCCTTCCTCCCTCACCGCTCCATGTGCATCCCTCCAGAAGTTGCGCGCTCGGTCTAAGAGGACGGCCTTCCCCGAATAGAGCCGGACCGTTCTTCAGTCGAGGGTATACGAGTAGCTAAGCTCCCCTGCTAGAACCTCCAAGCAAGCTCTCAAAATTAACCTTTAATTGGTTCCCAATATGATCCTTTCAAAACAGTCATTTTTCTCAGTTTCAGAGGAAAGGAAAATTTTAAAGAGGTTGTGCTAAGGTCCAATTCCACTGCAGTTTGTTAAACATCCAGCAATTCATGTTCCATCTTCTCAGTGGCCCCAGACCTCCATTTCTAACCTTTCTTGAACATGCACCCAAGTAAGGTCAAGACACCAGGTCACACATCTCTGAAGAGGAAAGGTCCTCTGAGCCCAACTCTGTACCTTCCCTCAGAGACGCATGGCTGCCTGCACATATCCAAACTGTCAGAGATGGAGAAGCAGGGCAACCACGTGGTTTGGTTCTCTGATGTTACAAGTGGGGAAACTGAGGTGCAGAGGGGAGAAGCAACTAACCTGGTCACTGGGAGTCAGTGTGAGGGCAGGAACTCTGCCCCACAACTTTCCATCACAAAGCGTCTGTGGACTCTGTTCCCAGGAGACAAGCCCACGCTTACACGGTAAATAGGAAGGGATTTTCATACCTTTTTTTGTCACCTCAAAGGAGGATTGTGGCCAGGAAGTGTGGGTAGAAGAACTTGGACAGCCACCAACCAAGCTGGCTTGCTCCAGACTTGTTGTGGCCTAGAGCAGAGGAAGGAAATATGAGAGCAGGAGCGAGAGGGGCTGTGGGGATCCCCCAGCCTTTGCAATGCACCCTGCCTGGGCTTCCCCACCTGGGCCTCCTTCTGAGAAGAACAAGGATCAGGTGAGAAGATGCTCAGGAATGTAAAGGAAGGAGGTGTGAGTAGGTGAGATATGCATCTGATGCAATGAGAGTGCCTAATGCGGGTCCCCAAAGAGGAAGATCTCCAGCCCCTGAGCTGGCAGGGTAGCATCTGGGAGCAGAGGGTCTCAACTTGGAACTGAAATATCTATGGAGCTTCAAAAAAAGATACAGATACAGATTTCCTGTGCCCAATTTGATACTGGTTTATTTTTTCTGTACAACTGAAGCATCAGGATTTATGAGTGCTCCCTTGAGGATTCTAATATGTAGCCAGGATTAAGCTCAGTTCTCAGAAGAAAGGAACCTGGTTCATTTCATGTTGGATTTTCACTTCGGAAAGAAGCAAATCCTTCCCCCATCCCATTCTCAGCCCACACAACAAAAATTATAATTGTTCTAGACTGGATAGTCAGATTTTCCACTGAGATCCCTTCCCTGGCATCCTGGGCCACTGCTACCACTGATTAATCCCTGCACCTCAGATTCTTCAAAGTCTTTTCTTCTCTCTAAAATTCCCTGCATGTGGTTCTATAAAGAATGTTTAGAGATGCTGCTGCTGTGAGTGTGAGCTTTTAAAAAGTCCATCATTCCCTTCTAGACAGGAGCGAGTAACTGGTATAGATTTTTCTTCTCGTCATTAAAAAAATGAGAAAATTGAACAAAATGTATGAAACTACTGTTTCCAAATAGTGGACAATAAATAGTGCAGGACTCCAATCAAAGAGAGTCAGGAAACAAACAAACTGACCTTATGATGGCTTGGTTCCTGCCATTTTTCTGGACAGTGGGGCAGAAAAAGCATTACAGATTTTCTGAGCCAAGAAAACATAAAAATTCAGAGAGGATAAAGCAGCTGGATTCAAGAGAAAAAGTATTACAGAAGAAAACATTGTCAGAGAAAGAGTTGCAGAAATCTACACAGGGTGTTCTTAAGTATATTGCTAGAAATTAAACTGTGAATGTTTACAGTGAAATTCTAAGAGAGAATGCAAAGAAGTACTAAGAATCTGGGTGGGGTAAAACCACCAGCATTTACACAGGGACTGTGAGATAGTACATAGTCATAGAGGAGAGACCTTACTGGGTATCCAAGGCCCTCAGTAGAGATCCAGAAGAGTTATGCCTGAGTGGCAGTGCCAAACTAGACCTAAATAAAGTAAAGGCTACTCCGTCTTAACAAAACTTAAACACAAACTTTCACAAAATCAAAATGACTCTAAGTGTCTTAAGTACATGCCAAAACAAAATGTTATATTCTTTGAAAAGAAAAACAAAAAAGACCCACTCAAAAAGGTAACTGTCACAGTGTCCATCCTTAGTAAAAAACTGGTTATAAATATATGTAGGAAAATGTGACCTACAACTATAGGAGAAACTGGTCAAGAGAAATACACTCACAAGTGACAGAGTTTGGAATAAGCAAAGAAATATGTAAAGAGTTATTGTAAATAGCTTAATACAAAGAGACATAAACTGAAAAAAAATGGAAAGTATAAAATGAAACAAACAGAAATTTTAATGTAAAAAATACAATATATGAAATATGTAGGAAAAAAACCCACAACATTGGCCTCAGTGATGTCTTTGGAGACTTCAGTACAACAGCAAGGGAAACAAAAGGAAATAAGCAAATGAAACTACATCCAGCTAACTGACTTCTGCACAGTGAAAGAAGCTATCATTAAAATTAAAAGATCCCTTACAAGATGGGAGAAATTATGTGTACATCATATATCCAGAAAGAGGCTGATGTCCAAGATCTACAAAGAACACATACAGCGCAATAAGAAGAAAACAAAACATTCAATCAATAAATGGGCAGGAAGTGGAGAGTAAGTGAACTAAGTCAGAGGGAAAAAGACAAATACCAAATGATTTCACTCATATACACAATATAAAGAAACAAAGCAAAGGACTAAATAAAACTAAATCAAAATATATCCTGAAAATCTGGTTGTTGAGTTGAGGCTATCAAAAGAGGGTCAGAAGCGGGGAGCAAGGGGTTGAGAGGGCCCAGCAAACTGTGGGGGAAGGATCATTGGTGCTTTGGTGGTAGGCATGAATATATACAGCACTGTAAATCAACATGACCTCATTTTAATACAATATATGAAATGAAATGAAATGAAAATTGATTAGATGAAATTAGATTAGATGAAATCACTGAAGTAACTGAAACTCTTATCCATTGCTGATGAAAATGTTAGAATACTTTAGGAAACAATTTGGCAGTTGTCTAACAAGTTAATCATACTCTTACCCTACAATTCAGAAATTCTGTCCACAGGCATTTGCTCCCAAAGAAATAGAAGATCCTCAACTTCCCCTCCTCAACAGCTTGAGGGAGATCTTGGTGGTTGTCCACTGACTTCAAGTATCATTAAATCTGAGATTTGGGGGATAATTATATCAGTAGCTCCAAAAGACAACAGTAACTTGCCACCTGCCTTCACCTCATGAAAACCCTCCCTCTCATCTCTCCTGATGAGCCTAATTGTCTATTTTAACTCACCACCTGACCCATAGAGCCCCACTGTAGCACATCTGTCAAGGATTCAAGCCTTGGCTAAAGAATCTCCAGTGATGAGAAGCTCATCACTTCCTATTACAGCCCATTCCAACATCAGGACGCACCTAGGGAGGCCTATCACAGTCAATTCCTGTGTCCCCTGGAACTGAGTGCTTATAAATAGATTTTCCCAAGTGCTTCTCAAAGAATCACTGGACTGAAGCCTCAATTAAGGTTTATTTGTGGTGACAGTAAGAATAACAAAAATTCGTTACAACTTTGTATCTATGGCAAAACCATTGTTAAAGCTTGAAATCACTCAGAAACCCTATGCAACAAATTGCTTTTTGAACTAAGCTCTATTTCTTTCAAATTACCCCATAAATAAATAAGCTTTCTCCTTTGTTTTCTGTTTTCTGAGACTAGGTCTCGCTATTTTTGTCTGTGGAACCACAAGCTCGTGTTGCCTGGGGTACCGCAGACTCAAGCAATCCCCAGCCTCAGCTTCCCAGGTAGCTAGGATTACAGGCACGCGCCACCATGCCCAGCTGTTTTTTGGGACTAGGTCTTGCTGTGTTGCCCCAGGTGGGACTCGAACCGCAATCCCCAGACCCTGCCACGACTCCATAAGCTGTCACTTACAGGCATACGCCACCATGCAAGGCTTCCTCCTTTGTTGAGAGCACTGAGAGTGTGTACCTGGTTAGTTAACCTTTCTCATCAATCTGCGTAAAGCACATTTGACTTTGCCCCTCCTGCAGAGTCCCTTTTTTACCTGACTGGTGTCCTGGGTGACACTGTGTGACTGCCAGTGCTGTTTTGCAGAGCTCAGCTGTGCCTGAGTGGAGAAAAGTGGGGTCCTGCATTTATGTAGGAAGACCTCTGGCTTCCCTCCCTCCAGCCTCGGCCTTCTTCCTCATGGCCGAGGGGGGATCCTCAACTGTTGGAAATAAAAAAGGGGAGGAAAATCACACCCCAGATTTCTAAAATGTTTTCAAAGAAGTGGGAGTGACTTAACAGATGAGTCTAACTGAGTGGGTCTTTGAAAACAATTGCCACTATTAACTATTTCAGAATGAATTCTCATTTTAAGTAGGACATGGCTTCCTAAGGGCTCCTCTGCTTTTTTACTGGAACCATCTTGGCCACATAGCCCTAGCTCTATCCCCCTTCCCAAAGTATGCTCCTGCTTTTCCTACCCCAGATATGTCCCCCTCCCCCACCCCCTGTGTATCCCTCTTTCCAAATGTACCCCCACTCCTTCCACCCCAATTATACCTCTGTTCCCCTTCTCCACCTGTACCCCCTTCGTGAAAGAAATTCCTCCCTCCCATGTGTATCCCTTTCCCCCCTCCATGTATATCTACTGCCTCAAAGTGTACCCTGATCCCACCCTCCCCAAATGTACCCCTGCTCTCCCTTCTCCAAGAGTAGCTCCTCCCCAAGCTTAAACCTTCTCCAAGTGTATCCCCACTCCCCCCATCCAAGTGTATTCCTTCTCCAAGTGTAATTCCCCCTCCCCCCCTCCTTTAAGTGTACCTAAAGAAAAAGTACCACCTTCCTGGGCACTTCCTCTCCCACTCTAACAGAGTGCCCTGCTGAGGCCTGGGCCAAGCCTCTGATGAGGCATTCTTTTTCAGCTGCAACCAGGAAGAGGGTGGGATTGTTCCAGAACCCTGGGGGCAAGACATGTTTCTAAATTCAGAGTTTTTGAAAGTTAAAAAGGTAATTTAGAGCCCATGACTTGTATCATGTAAAACCCCAGTGGGGTGGGGCAGTACTCAGCAGTCAAATGCATCAGTATTTCCACACCAAGTCACACCTCCAGGTAAAGATGACAAAGAACTTCAGGTCAACTCAGGTCGGTTGAACTGCCAAAGGAGTTTTTAATGTGCAGTTTTCTGTTGTCTAGAATGTAAACAGGTGCAGCTATATGGGGAAGTGATTGAGATTTAGCTTAAAAACCTAAAATTGAAAACACTGTATGATCCAGCCATGCCACTCTTGAGTATCTAGCCAAAGAATAAAATCTTATCAGCTCAAAAAGTTATGTGCTCTAGTGTGTTTGTTGCAGCACTATTTACAATAGCCAGAACATGGGGGAAAAAACTACGTCTATCAACAAAAGACTGAATTAATGAGATATGGTCTGTCCACACAATGAAAGCCTATTGGGTCATAAGGAAATGCAGTCATTTGAAGCAAGGTGGAAGGAATTTGAGAGGATATTGTATAGTAAAGCAAGTCAGGATAACAAAGACAAATATTATGTATTATTAGAGGATAAGTCGGCAAAGGAAAAATAATTTTAAAAAACTGGCAGATACAAATAAATGAGTGAGGTTTATGAAGTTAGGGGGAAGCTAAAAGGGCCAAAGGAGTATAAAATATGGTAAGAAAGTCAAATGGCATATCAGAATTACCTTATCTGTGTTTAGAAAATATCTTGAGATTTTGATAAAAATTTCAATAAGCTAATGTATATATCAGTTGAGGAAGAATCAACATCTTTAAATAAGTAAATAATTTTAAAAATCAGTTTTCAGATTGTTTTACCTTTTCGGGTTGCAGTTAAATGATGGTAGTTTAGTCTGGCTTCTCCTCTTCTTTTTAGCACCTGAGTTAGTTCCCAAACTAATCTGCCATAAAGACACTCCCACTGCATTTGAGGGCAAAGTTTGAAAGGCAGTTAATAAATTGTGATGAAATCCTTGTGCTCAGCCCAAATTTAAATAGGAAAACACACCTTTGTTTCACCTGAGTGAACCCCTTTCACAATGACCCAACATCTGCCTGCCTGTCGTCTTCTGTGACCCTAATTTGTCTTCAGAAAACCAGACCATCTGCCACCTTCCAGCCCCAGCCACCTTGCACCTGCACCATCCAGATGGCCACCTTTTCTTCAAAGGTGCCTGAGCCTCCCTTTAATCTTCTCCGACACCCCCAGTGTGCTAATCATAGTCACAGCACTTCCTCCTTGAAAGAAAGATGATAGGGACTAATTATCCTAGGGCCACTCACAGCCGCCTCTGAACTATCAGCTATGTGGGTAAACAGAAATCTGTCAGTGACTCTCAAAGAACTCCTGGAGGAGAGCTTTCAAGACAGAGCCCCGCTGCCTTCCAGTGTCACAGACAACTTTCCCGCTGCCCTGTTCATTTTCCCCAGAGCCTTTTCTTCCTAAATCCACATGGTTCCCACAGCCCCCCTCCAGCTCCCTTACCAGGTAGGGATATGGTCTGAGTTAGGTGTACCAACTTGCTCATATTTCTGTTGCTTATCTATCACTCAGAAGTTGACCCCCTGGAGCCTCACACCATGACTCCCACCATCACCTCCAAACATTGAATGGCTCGTCCCCATCTAACTAATGATGAGATCTTTGAACAGTTTGGGGCTTTTTCCTTTCTTCTGGCCAGCTTGCTCAAGTTTTCTGTCTCCATTGAATTCCATGTCTCTTGCTTCTGAATGTATCTGGCCGTGCATTCACCGAGATGTGGACAAAAGCTCCTTTCTCAACTCATCTCTAAATACCTGTCATGTCAGATGTTGGTGGCAATGCACCAGGCACTAAAGAGTCAAGTCAGGTCACTCAACAGCCTAAAAGAGTCCCAATCCTTTGACCTCTTCAAAGAGGTGTTGACCTCTCAGACCCACCTGCCTCACCTCACACCCTTCTGTTCTCCCTGCCTTCCTTACACCTTCCTCTCAAAACTATGTTTCTGTTAATTGCAAAGTAATTTTATTTTCTTTGCATCAGTCTACTGAAACAGATCAGCCCAAAGTGAGCCAAAGTCAAACTGGGCAAGTCCTATCACACTAGTCAGTGGCAGATGCCGGGCAAGACTTCTGTAGGAAAGAGTCCCTGCACACTGTCTGTGGTTGGCCTCCAGGGAAGAGGGGGTACTTATGATCTGACCATGCTGAGTTCTGGTGGATTTACCTATCCATATCTACCTGTTTCCTGAGAGGGTTTCTGGTTGTAATAAATCATAGCTAGCAAAAACTGAGGGGCCACTCATTGTTGGGGTAATATTCTACTGTCTTAGTGTCATCTTGACAATGTTTTCGAATTATCATCACCCCTGTTCACAGATACGAGACCTGAGGTTTGGAGATGATAAATATCTTTACCATGTACTCAAGTGTCTGGGGTCTCTGGATTAGGGATCCCTTTACATGTCTCTATAGTATATATGTTACATTATTGTGTGTGTGTCTATGTTTGTGTGTGACTTTGTGTCTGTATAGTCCCAGAAACAACCCTTGTGTCATCATCCAGATCCTTTGTTCACCTCAGGGTCTGTCTCTCCTGCTCTGGCCCTGGGAAAATTTAGTGTCAAGGTAAAAGTTCTTAGCATATGGCCCAGGACAATGAAGGAAAAGAGGGAAATCATCACCTGTGTTTTTAATGTGATTTATCCAGGCACTTTATTTGCTGTTGCAACAGCACCAGTGTTCCATGTCTCCTATGAGTTCTTTATAGGAACTCTAGTGCCCAATAAGTGACCAGTTGTTTGGGCTTCTCTGTCCAAAGAAGGTGTCCCAGAGACTGCCAGCCTCCCCTTAAGGCAGATCCAGAGAGATAGATTCCTGCTGTCATGCAAGAGGCTTCTCAAAGCAGCACTTGAACAGTGGAAGATTATTATAACACACTGATGGCAAAGGGTGCATCTCCTCTTGTAGAGTGAAGGTAAAAACTTCTCTCTTAAATGATTTGAATGCTTTTCTACTTTCACCAAGCATGGAGACGAATTCTTCCCTCCATAATGCCAACATCTTACAAATACACCTCTAACCCTTGAAACAACTGGAAAAAGGGAACAGGGGTCCCCTAGTTGCAAACAAGCACAAGAATCTCAGAGAGTTTCAGTGACTTGCTCAAGGCCACACAGCTAGCAGCAGTTCCCAAATACAAGACCATCTTTCTAACCCCAAGCCTGGACTTCTTCCCCTATATCAGAATATCTGTGAACTATTTGATTACTTCCTTGAAACTTTTCCAATTCCTTAAGTAAGATGCCATCTCACAATGAAGAGACTACTTTGTTTCTATAGACCCAAGTTGTGCTGACTTGGAGGAGGTAGACAGGAGTCACCTGGGCCTGTACTGTCCATTAACAAAACAATACTTCCCTTCTTCCTCTGCTATCATTCACCTTTAGAAACTCCCAACACATTAATCCAAAGCTTACTTAACCCATTTAACAGTAAGGGAAACTGAAGCATGGGTGCTCACAGCACCCATGTGAGTCCTCTGGAAGACACCTAAAAGCAGAACAGAGCTGAAAATCTGCCTGACTCACAGGCTCTTGGGGTTATACAGCTGTGACCCCTCTACTGGCAGGCAGAGGCAAGGAGAACACACCACAGGTAGAACCTCACAGCTTCCTGTCCTCCTCCCCTGCCTAAGAAGCAATTTTTCTTTCATTTTAATTTTTTTGATTACACATATATATATTTTCTACAACATTGTTTATCCTAAGCTCTCCCACAACCATGTCACCTGTGAACCATCATCTTAATCTCTTGTGTTCAGCCCTCCCCTAATTTCACCCATCCTCCCCCTCCTTGCTATATGCCTCAGTTCTGCTGTCAACTTATTAGTTTTAACATTTCTTGTCCTTTTGTCTGTTTTCCCTATATTCCACACATAAGTGAGAGTAGCAGAAACAAGGCAGAAAGAAAAAGAGAAAATACCTAAGAAGTTTTCCTAAGATAAAGCCTGGAATCCTCAGCTCAGCCTCCCAGGCCTTTCCTGCCTCTCTACTCCTTACCCTCTCCCCTCCTCTCTCTCAGACCACTGACCACTGTTTTCCAGAGAGGACACATTTTGCACTTGTCTTTTCCCTCTGCTTGAAATATTCTTCCCCAGTGAACTCATCATCATTTCTGCCTCATCCTAAGTGTACAGTCTTCATCCTAAGTGTAAAGTCCTCCCTGGCCTTCTGGGTCTGACCAAGATCCCTATTAGATGCTTTCAGACACCCCCACCCCCCAGACTGCTTATTCATAGTTGCAATTTCAGGTAACTATTTATGATTGTTTAGAGTCCTCTCGCCCATCTAGGGGGTGTGAGGATAGAGAAAATGTGTGTCTCACTCTTCATGATGTACCCAGACCACACTGCCTGACATGCTGTGTTTGTTCAGTAAATATTAGAAAGATGAATTAGGACATGATGGAAGAATGGAAAGAAGAAGGGAGGGGGGAAGGGGCGAGGAGTTATTGACTCTCACACCCCACAGGTTTGCTCTTGGAGGACTGATGCAAGCTGGCTCATTTTGCTGCAGAACGTCAACTGTAAATCAGTCCTTCCTTTGACGGCACTTGGGAGAAAACACATCAGAACAAGGCAGTAAGAGAAAGCCATTCTCAGGAGCTTTTATCTTGTGGGTCCCTGACTCATTTTCCAGACACGTCAGAGTCGCTATCCTCCCTCAAGGTGCTCATCACTCACAGGGTGACTACTCTGGCCGCCATCCCCAGATGACTCAGTCTACACTCTAGCCAGACTTCCCGCCGTCTCCTGCTGCCTGTCATGGCAGCTAGACTCCCAGACCTTGATGCTGAACAGGCTGAGGCTGAGATCACTGTCTCCCCCTGATGGGTCTCCCCCAACTGACCTTCACCACTACCATCTCAGTCACAAGGGAGTATGCCTGTCCTTTTGCCTCTTACTCTGGAGAGGGACCAGAATGAGGGGAAAGGAACTGAAGACCACCTGCTCTAACAGTCCTGCCCTGCTCCCATATCTAGATGCTAGGTATCATGTCCCTGCTGGTGACCTTGTAGGACTCGGAGAGGCAGGCAAGGCAGAACAGCTTCGTCTAGTGAAGTGTCCTCACCATGAGTCTCACTTGCCCCAGGGAACCTTGGAATAACTGGGAGAGGGTGTGAGAAAGACCAGGATGAGGCACCCTGTCTGAGGTTGCAGGCAGTGAATCTTCCTCTTGCTCATGGCTGTGCCTGAACTAGCCATGTCTGTGCACACAGGTGGGTCTTAACCACCAGCTTGCAAAGAAGACTGACTGTGGCTCAGAGGAGACAGAACATGACATATGTTTCAAGTGAGAGACCATCATATTTCCAGTTGGTGTTCTTGTACCTGAGGCCTCTCTGAAAGGGAAAAGGCCTTCATAGAGTCACAAGTGACTTTTTCCAGAAAGCCGCTTGCAGACACCTGACAGCAAAAGCTCTGTGACTCCACCAGGGCCAGTCCCTGGCCAAGTATAGCATGATACAGTTGATCTTTTATCTGCAAGGCCTCTTAGGGTGATCCGGCAGGCATCAGCTGCTCCCAAGTTAACTATCCCAAGTTGCCCTCAGAGCAGCTCACAGGATTGCTTACTGCACATGGGTAACACGTAAAGAAATGTTAATCTAGCTAGTCACCTCTTCTTACAAATGGGGAGACTGAGACCTGGGTCATGTTGATGTTGAAAGTTGAGCTGGAACTGAAAGTATGGTTTCTTACCCAAAGGCAAGGGAGGTGGGGGTCTTCCCAAAAGTCCCAGAAGGTGGGCCTCTGTCTCATCACCCCTATGTGGGAGGCCTACAGTGCCAGCCCTGATATTTGTTCAGAGATTAATTGTAGGTGCTTGCCCCAGAAAGAGACCCTAAGATTAGAGGTTCCAAAAGAAAGAAAAGGAGGAAAGAGGCCTTACCATAAAAAAGAAGGTTGTTTTAGGCTCTTCTCCCCAGAAAAGTTAAGTTGTCCTTGCGAAACCCTAAGCAGAACTATTCCAGGACTTTCCCAATCTTGAAGTCTTAACAAACTAGACAAGAAATGCACACCTGAAATTATTCATAATTAACCAGGGCCAGAGTATTTATTTACAAATGAAAAAAAAATTGGATGGACTTCTTAAATTTTTTTCCTTGCCATTTTTTATTTAAAAAAAATAAACATTTTCTTCCTTTGTCTTTATATTTTGGCCCCTTAAAAATGTCTTTGATGACTAAGATAAATCAATGATGTTATGCTTCATTATTACAAATAAATTTAAGAAAGAGGTTTGATCCTAGATAATTAGTGTGATCTTTTCCAAGGGTCTCTTAATTTCTAATCAAAAGATCCCAGCCTCAAGAAGCAGGAACAAGACAAGGCTCCAGCAAGTAAACTGCTGCCTGGCTACAAGATTAGTGCCTCATCATTCTATCACGTACTTCAGTCCCCTTCCCTGTCTTCTGCCACACACCAAACTTCCTTCTGTCACTGATGTCCAACTAGTGCTAAGTCTTCAAGCGCCTACAATAGATAAAGTGTAAAAATGCATATAGCAATAGCTGAGCAGGTGACCAAAGGGAACAATGAGGATTCCCAGAGAGAATAACAGTGGGCATGAAATTGTCTAGGGAAGGTAGACATAAGAAATGCACTAGAGAAGGAAGTTAGCATTTCCTGAGCATCTACTAAGTACCAGGCAGTTATAGTTGCTCTAAAATTTACTAAAAATGCTTTCCACAATATCTTCTTCTTCTCCCTGTTTCCCTCTACTATCTCCCTGTCTCCCTCCCTCTCTTTCTCTTTCTCTCCCCCATCCTGTCTCTCTCCTCTAATTTTCATTTCTGAATTTTAGATTATATATGCATCTGTTCATTTGCTTGCTATCTCCCCCATTACACTGTAAACTCTATGCCAGCAGATTCCATAGGTCTTATTCACATCTGTTTTCCTATAAGCCTGACATAGCAGTTTATAGTTTAATGCTTGTTTGTTCACTGAATAGATGGTTAAAATCAACATCATAGCAACTGTTTTGGGGAGAGGTTATTATTATCATTTCACACATCAGTTTGTTGAGATCAGGGAAGTTACAACATTTCCCACAGTCAGATGACTGTGGACTTGCAGATTCTGAAACAGAACGCTGGCTTTCCAGCTCCTCTCCATTCTGTCATGGTTACTTATGTATGTATTGCATCTAGTTTGTGCTCGATCCTCATTCTAGCACAAGAAGATTTAGTTTCAGAGAAGTGAAGAGATATTGGCCAGTAACTCTGGGCTTGAGTAGGCTAAATCAGAAACTGAAATTCACAAAAGCAAGATATGCAAACAAATTAAAATGCCCATTGGCAAATGAATGGGTAAAGAAAATGTAGTAGATACATACCAGGAAATATTATTTAGCCTTAAAAAAATAAAAAGGAAAGAAAGCTTGCCATTTACAACAGCCTGGCAAGAGATAATATATCAACTTGACTGGGTAAGAGATACCCTACTAACTAGTGAGACATTATTTCTGTGGCTTTGATGGTGTTTCTAGAAGAGATTTGTATTTGATTCAGTGGACTGAAGAATATGGAGACCATTCCTCACTAGTGTTTGGAGGCATGAGCCTGTCACTGAGAGCCTGGTTGGAAGAAAAGGATGAAAGATAGGTGAATTTTGTTCTCTCTTCTTGGGTTGAGGCATCCATCTTTTCTTGCCCTCTATCACCAAACTCTTGCTTTCTGGACCTTTGGACTCCAGAATTAATCATGAGTATTCCTGATTTCTCAACCTTTCGGACTTGGGGTCTTGGGTTGAATCATACCTCTGCATTTCTGGTTCTCTACCCTTCAAGGGGAAGATTGTTGGATCTTGGCTTCTGTAACTCATCCATGAGCTAATTCCTATAATAAATATCCTCTTATATGTGTTTAAACATTTATCTTACTGGTTTTGTTTCTCTGGAGGACCTTGACTTATGCAATGAACCTACATGACATTATACTAAGTGAAATAAGTCAGACACAGAGGCCAATGTTGTATGATTTCACTTAAATGTAGAATTTAAAATAGTCAAATTCAGAGAAATATAGAGTATCATGGTAATTGCTAGGGATGGAGGAAAGTGAATGTGGAGAGGTGATGGTCAAAGTTTCCGGTACACAAGATAAATAAGTTTTGGTAGTCTAGTATGCAGCATAGTGTTTACAGCTAACAATACTATATTGTATACACAAAATTTTATAACAGAGTAGAAGGGAAGACAGCAGAAAAATAAAGGGGAGAAAGACAAGGAGGAGAAGAAGGAGAAAGAAGAAGTGAAAGAAGAGGGAGAAAAAGAGGAAGAAGAGAACAGAGACATAAAGGAAAGATGGCTATGTCTATGACCTTGGTGATAATGATGTCATGGGTACATATTTGTCTCCAAATTCATCTAATTGTATCATTAAGATGTATAGCCTTTATGTATTGCCTTTATGTATCAATTATACCTCAATAAAAGCAATGGCTTAAATACCTCATACCTTGGAAAGCAATTGGGGCTGTGAGGTGGGACCTCACAGGAGTCCAGTCAATGATGAGTGTTGAGAGAGGGCAAATAAGAATCATAGTGGGAGAGAAGGGGTTTCAGTTCCTGCGCTTGCTCAGAAACATTCCCTTCCCTTTCCATTCCCTGTCACTCTTTCTTTATCAGGTCATTCCTCAGAACAGAATATGGAGCTAAAATCAAAAGGGGTTTGGAGGTCCTTGTGCTCTAACTCAGAAGTGACTTGTTGCTACAACTGTCTTTCAAGACCATAGTCCAGCCTATGGACCTGCTGGTCCCTTTGCTTTTGTGAGGCAGCATCTTTGCCAAGGAAGTGTATACCTAGTAGAGTGTTAGTATCTAAAGGCTGGCATCAGTAACTCCACACACAGTGTGATGAGGCTGAGCCCATGAGAAGGCTCAGCAAGCAGACATCTAGCCCTCAACCCACCACATCAGCATAGTTGTGGACAACCACCTGGACTGCCCACTTTCCTTTTCTGAGTCTTTTTATGAGCCTTAGTTTTTGCTGGTGACTCAGAATTTGCCAGTCAGGACTATGGACCATGTAACTCCTAGCTCAATGCTATCTATTCTGAGCTGTCCCCCAATACTCAAGGGGCAGACATTGCTTTTAACCTGGCTTCTCTGACATCCACCATAGTCCACCATAGTCAGATCATATCTGACTATGATCCAGGCAAATGAACTTCAATTTTAACATGATAAACTAGGTCTGAGCTGGCAACCCTTACCCACAGTCAGTTCACGGCCAGCTCCAAATATGCCTCCCTGCTCCCAAACAAGTAGTTTTCTTGAGGTGAACAGATGTTAGGTGCCCAGATTCAAGTGTCAGAAATTCTAGGAACTGGATTCTGAAGTGCAGGACAGGTCAACATTGCAAAGGTTTGGCAAAGAGAGGGCCACCAGCTGGGAAGAGGGAACAGCTTTAAGTATGAGGTGTGGAGAAGGGTCCCACATAGAGGCAGGTATTGGCTATGAGATGCTGAAGAAAGTTATTCTGGGAACGTAGGTATTCATAGGGCAGAAGGGAGCATGGTTACACGGGGGAATTGACTAGGGTTATAAAGGAGAGTCTGTTTGAAGGATAAAAGGATCTTGAACTTTGAGTTCAAGATATATAGATTTTTATCCTTTCAAGAAATAAAGCACTGCCCAGCACGGTGGTGCATGCCTTTAATCTCAACCTATAGAGTTAGAACCGGGACTAGAAATTGCTTGAGTCAGTGGGTTCAAGACCTGCCGGGGCAACATAGCAAGACCTAGTCCCAAAAAATAGCTGAGTGTGTTGGTGTGCACCTATAATCCCAGCTAACTGGGAAGCTGAGGCTGGGGATTGCTTGAGTCGGGCAAAGTGAGCCTGTAGTTCCCTGGGCAAGATAACGAGACCTAGTCTCAAAAAAAAGAAAGAAAGAAATGAAACACTAAACTGAAACTCTCCTTCCTCCCTTCAGTCTTTCTATCCCCTCCTCTTCAAAACTCAGGTATACAAGGACTCATTTCATAGCAAAAACAGCAATGGCCTATGCCCATGGATTTCATGGTCTTACTACATGCCCTCTACCATATACAGCTAACTGGTAGAACAGTGGAAGGACCTGACAACCAGTGACAGCCCCAGTTGGGAGACAACACCCTGAATGACAATCTGTCTATGGGGTACAGCTTATGTTTTAACACAGCACCCAATATATGTTTGACGCCAATTAACCCGATACCAAGTGACCATGGGCCTGGGAACCCAAGAGAAAAGTGAAATTAATTTCTTTTACTAATAATCCACTCTCAGAGATTATACTTCCCCTACTAACAACTTACAGCTGAAGTCCCCAGGGGACACACAGATTCCATTGATCCAGAAAATGGGGCTAGCCATTTGGGGGTCCTCACATCCCTGAGCCAGTAGATAGAAAATGGAGTTATTCTATGGACTGAAATGGTTGAACTACCAATGGGAAATTGGGTTCTTGCTACACTGAGGTGCGGAGGAGGATATTCTGGGTGTCATTCAGTACATCTGTGCCCAAAAGTTAAAGTTAATGGTAAATTTCAGTAGCAACAAAGAAAGAAAGAGAGAGAAAGAGAAAGGAAGAAAAGACAAGAGAAAAGAACTGCAACTGCTGAGAATTCAGACCATACCTCATATCTACATGAAGGGGTTTGGATCAGGCCAGCAGGACAAGACCAAAGTCATCTATAAACATGGATCAGAGAAGGAAGCAATAAATATCAACTATACAGCTACATGAATAATGGTCATAGTAGCTATGCTTCTAAGTGTATGTGTGGATGGCATGTGCATGTGCATGTGCATGTGTGTGTGTTTGTATTCTTCCCATTTGATTTTATTTAAGAATTATTGGTAGTTACTTGGAGAATTTAGTTTCAGATTAGAAAATAATCAGTTGAAACTATGTCTGATTTAGAGAGATAATTAAACTACCTAAAGATGGATACTATGACTACTACCCAAAGATAAACCCAGTACTGGGGGGAATTTGTTTCTGACTTTTGTTTCATTCTGATGGAGAATGATAGCATCTTTGTTGTCAAGAAAGATACTTTCATATTGACATAGAGAAGCTTAGAGCCATGCTGTTGTATGGAGTAACAGTATTTTCAGAGACATGTATTAATGTTGAATTGTGAAAGAGAGAACCTAGGTTGGTCATTTTCTCTCAGCCCAAAACTTCCTCCCTAGATTCTGCTCTCTGTTGTTGGGATTAGAACTCTGTGATCTCTTTCTTCTCCTAGGTAGCTTGGTGACCATTAGATCCACTAGTAGGGGAAACAAGACTTGCTCCTTTCTCTTGTTTCCTGGCTCAGAAAGAGTCCTTCACTATTGTAGCAGCTTTGAGTTTTAAGTCCCACTTTCTTTATAAACCACTAGAATCAATCTCTGTGTGACTTCTAGCAGAGGTATGAGGACACCACACATCAGGTTTCTGAAGTTCGGAACTTTTCTTCATTCTCTGACCCAAGAGGTGGTATCTGCTCACAACGCTTATTTGTTGGGGACCAGTTCATGATGCATTTCTATACATCTTGTCATTGTTTGTTTAGGACTATTTTTTTCAAAAATTTTATATAGTAAATAATCTCAAAAGGTAAAGATAAATCTTCCTCTGGGCCAGTGGGCCAGTCCTCTGATTAGATTAAAAGATAGTTGTTCCTTCTAGAGCAAAATTTGAGCAAGTATTATGACTTATTATGACTTGAATTCTGTCTCCTTGCCTCCTGCCCCTCCAAGCCCTACACATACTAGTCATATGTTAAATTCTTAACCCCTAGTGCCTCAAAATATGACTGTTTTTGGAAATAAGGTCCTTAAAGAGACAATGAAGCTAAAATGAGATGATTAGGGCATGACTTAATCCAATATGACTGGTGTTTCGTAAGAAGAGTAGACACAGAGGCACATGGAGGGAGGACCATGAAAAAACACAGGGGAAAGACAACCAAAGAGAGAAGTCCCAATTAAAACAACCTTGCCAACACTTTAATCTTGGAGTTTTAACATGCAGAGCTAAAAGAAAATAAATTTCTATTGCTAAAATACCCAGTCCACAGATTAGTTGCAGCAAGCCTAACAAGTTTATATAGCAGGTTTGAGTTTGGGGTTTTCCTAAGCTCAAGGTTCCTCAGTCAAAACATAGATCCTCTGTATGCTTAGCATTCTTTGTAGACTTGCCCTCCCCACTACCCCTGCAATGCCCCCATGGCACTTGGGGGACAAGGGTTACTAATGCAAACCTGAGGTTTACATGCCTATGGTGCTATGAGTGACAGACTGTCTATATCCATTTAGATTCATTGTCCCCTTGTCAGGCAAACCAATAGAGGTATGACATGTCAGCCTAGCTACTGCCATTGTGAGTCTTAAGAACCACTGACCTTTGACATTACCACTAAATTATTCCATGCTGCCTTTTTGCCTGTCAGCCTCCCAGCAACTGTGGAACTAGTCCCTATATTAATTCCCCTCTGTTGAAATACCTAATGTTGTTTCCCTTTTCCCAGTCGCATCATACCAGGTCTAAGCTCAATAGTGGCTCAAGAGGCTGTCTACCCACCTGCCCCATAAAGTCAACTGAGTGTAGCTATATGTGCAGCTGGAGTGCCAGGAATGGGAGCCAGTGTGAGCCCAGGTTCAGAGCACACTGGGCAGCTCCTTCTGCTCCTTCATGGAGGTGAGTCAGCAGCTTGCTCGTGGTAACACGTGAGACTTGTACCCTGCTGAGCACTGTCAGGAATGGGCCTGTGTCAAGACTGGTATATTTCTGTTGGGTCCATTCCAGTAGGTGTTCATTAAACCAACTGAATGCAGAATGTTCAAGCATTTTTTAAAAAATGAACTAGAGAATAAAACAGCATAGAATGGAAAATAGTGAAAACATTATTAAAAGTGAATGTCAATTAAACAGTATGTTTAACTGAATTAAATTAAACTGAATGCAAATCTATGTGTTTGCATACCTGTGTGTGTATGTGTGTGTGTGATTATACTCCACTGGGCTGCTATATAAAATGGTTTCTTTGGTCTAAGTTCTGGTCAAAGAGTTCAAAGAGCTTGTCTTCAGTCCTCCTACTTAGTTTCTCTCTCTCTTTATCTTTCTTTGTCCTCTCTATTTCTGTATCCTCAAGTGTGCTGATTCGTTCCTCTATTTCATCTATTCTACTGCCATGGTTTTCATGTGAGTTTTTGAGCTCATCTATTGCAACCTTTAAATCTTGAGTCTCTTTCAATTTCAATTTTAGGGATTCA
>PVHY01022298.1:0-22593 GCA_004024945.1 Uropsilus gracilis
CCTTTCATATAAAAGGTATCCTAATGGGTGGATAAGTATCTTATTCAGGGTTGAATTACATTTCTCTGATGATTAGCAATCTTCAGCTGTTTGTCAGATCTGAGCCTCACCCAGAGCCTCCCCTATGCATCTGGTAAACACACATCCAATTTCTGACTCTGTCCAGCAGAGGGTGCAGCTTCCCAATGCACCCACAATTTCCTGTGTGAAAGGCAGTCCTGGACTGATCATTTCACCGTGGCGTCAACATTTCTTTTTCTTCTTCTTAAGAATCAAGAACATTTTTCAGGTGACTCTCTAGAGATGATCTCTTGTCCAGACTTAGTGACTGTGGTGCTCTTAGTGCTTGGTAAGTCAAATGTCTACAGGTAGGATTTAATCCTTCTGTTACAACAGTGAAAATTGAATCATAATTTAATTCAAGAGCTTATGTTCCAAATGACACAAGTCTTTTATATTTCTAGGACAAGCACATGGAGACTCTGTGACCCAGGTGGAAGGCCAAGTGACTCTCTCAGAAGGGGAGCCCCTGACTGTGAACTGCACTTACTCAACCTCATGGAAAAGCCCTTCTCTTTTCTGGTATGTTCAGTATCCTGGAGAAGGTCCACAGCTCCTGCTGAAAGTTCATACAGCCAACGAGAACGATGTAAAGAAAGATTTTACAGCCACTTATCGCAAAGATCCCAATTCCTTCCACTTGGAGAAACCCTCAGTCCAGGAGTCAGACTCGGCTGTGTACTACTGTGTTCTCAGACACTACAGGGGGAGCTGAGCACAAACTGAGCAGCAGAAGGGGTCTAGATGCCAAGTGTCTCTGACTGCTTGATTTACTGTGGTTCCAGCACAGTCTGTTGTGTTTTGCCCTTCAGTCTGTGGTAATTCAAAAAGCACACACATATCCAGAACATAAAAGGTAGCCACCTTTCTGCCCCTACCACCTTACCCAGCTTCACATAATGAAACTGCAAACAAGAGAAACAGAGTTTTTACATGTCATCAAAGTAATTTTAAGAGAAATATGCATAAACAGTGAAGTGATTGCTTGCTCATCCTTGTAGCAAAAGTCCTGCCTCCCATCCTCTTCTAGACCAGTATGGTAGACATTGAAATGTTCTGCCATGCTTCTAGAGAGTAGTGTGTACCATAGTAGGTGGTGCCTATACAATGTCTTTCTGAAAGTTTCTGATGACATGTGAGATGAGTCCCAAAGTCTCAAATTTTTAATTAAGAAAGTGTTGGGGAAAGGCAAGGAGAAAGAATAGATTATTGTGTATAACTTGAATATTGAAAAGTCATTATTGATTTTCTCTGCTTCTTTTTTTGATCAGTGAAATGGTAGACACAGGTGAAAGGGAGGAACCAAAAGTATAATTGTGTCAAATCATGAACAATGACATTTTCTCATTTCTGACTAGTTATACAGTAGCTCAGTTGACTTTCTAAAACAAAAGGAGCAAATGAGAGACCATGAGAGTGACCATGATAATACCTGTTGTCTTTTGTGTTTTTGGTCATGGTCATCCTGATAGGTGATTAATGGTACTGAGTAATTTACATAATCAGTTTTTAATGTCAAGTCATGTAATTTAAAAATTATTTCTAACATTCACTGTGGTATTTAATATGTCACCAATTTTGCCAATAAAAACCCAAGAGCAAAATTGTTTTCTATGGTAACCTTTTATTTTCAAACTAGTAGCTCACCCTTGGAATTTGCATTCTTGATTATGGCATTTGGTATTTTTAGCTTTGAAGTTAAGTCTACCTGGCAGTTAAAAAGAATGTCTAATGTTCTGTGTGGAAATATTTCAATGTGTAAATAATTTTGTTATTTACATCTTAGCCAATGATATTTGGCTATTCTGTACAATTTGTAGATAATCATTGCTGTAATTCTAAAGACACAAGACATTTTACTGTAGTCTTCCTAATATGTTACTATAGAGGTTTTTCAGTTTAAGATTCAGAGACAATTTGCTGTAAAAGAATGTCAATTTTTAAAAAGTTTATTTTGTAATTATGAAGAAAATTCCACTTTTTTATTATTAAACATCAAATGCATAATACATTTAGTACAGGTTTCTAGTATATTTAGCACATTAACAAAGCCGTGAGAATAACACTTCATACATATAGCTATGTAAATATTTAAGACAAAAGAACATTTTATTTAGGAAACAGTGCACTAAAATATAAAAATAAAAATGATAGATAGTTGAAACTTTTAAATGTTTTATGTGTATAGTTATGACTCCAAAGCAGGTTCAACTGTCCACTGATTTCTGATGCATAGTTATATATAGTTTTGATGACAGTTTACTTGTTTTTTTACAATAATTAGCAACATACTTTAAAAATGGCTCATGAAAGAATCAAATGGTAAAACAATGCAGATTGAGATGATCACTGATTAAAATGTAAAAGCTTATCTTAACACTCAGCATTTTTTGTTTTGATTGTTATTAATATATTTGGTGTCAATTCTAATTTTTTTTATTTTGCTCCTCATGCCCTTGTTGTTATTTGTTTTGAATTTTTCTTTCTGATGTGGCTTCTGTTACAGTGGCAAATTTTTTTCTGTTCTCCCTGCTGTAATAGAAAATATAGTGTATTTCTGATCTTAAGACAGGTAACTTCCAACTATACGTGTGTGTTTACATTTGTGTATATTTGTAAAAATGTGTCTACATGGATGTGTGTAAATATGTATGTATACCAAATCTTCAACATCCTATAAATTTTCCCCCTTATATATAGCATTCCTTCTCCTTGTGTGTATGT
This sequence comes from Uropsilus gracilis, assembly GCA_004024945.1. Taxonomy (NCBI): domain Eukaryota; kingdom Metazoa; phylum Chordata; class Mammalia; order Eulipotyphla; family Talpidae; genus Uropsilus; species Uropsilus gracilis. The sequence continues at coordinate 2,785 of PVHY01022298.1, forward strand.
TTTCTCTCACGAGTTTTCTCTAATAGGGATTACCTCAATGACTGAAGAAAACTAATGTCAGTCATATGTCAAGACAGCAATTCCAAAGCTTATCAAACAAAGGTATAAACTGCAGTTCTTTTTTAAATTAATTGATTAATTAATTAATTAAACAATGGTAATCATTGTTAGACTACCTCCCTCTCCCTCTGATGTTCCCCTCCAATCACTCAGAACCCCTTTTCTTTGTTATTTGTTAAGTTCATTAGTCTCTTTCCTGTGACTGTGTGCTTTCTTTGGGTGAGGGATAGTGTTCTTGGGACACACACAGCACACTGTGCTGGTAGGTTTCAGTCTTATCCTTGCTCTGGATAGCCAGTCTGGGCTTATTTGCAGTCTATCCATGTTTTCCCATTATTGGTTGTCTTTCCACTCTGTTCTCTGTGCTGTTTTGCTGCTTCTTCGGCTGATAGTTCTGGTGTCTGGCTTAGGGGACTTGCCTCAGTCATTGTCCATGAAGGAGTTTCTCCGTGGGTATGGGCATCTGTGACTAGTCATTGGAGATCATTTCTTCCCCCTTCATTTGCCGCTTTGCTGTGTGGCCGATGCCCTGACTCTGTGGCCTTCCTCTCCCATGTTATGGTAAGGGGCACCTTGCTCTCTTAAATGAGGTCCTGGAAATGGGATTTTGGCTCATCCATTCCTGGTAGGTATATAGGTGTGAATCCATAACAGCTTGCCCATATAGCATTCTACCAGTCTCCATGCTTTGGTTCTATCAATATTGCATATCTTGCATCCTCTGATGTACGGATTGGATGTTTACCTGGTCCCTCACCCATTCTAAGACAATGTTTGCATTATTTGTGCTTTTCTTCTTCCTCTTGAGGACTAAGTAGCGTGAGAGTGAAATAGAGGGGGCATCTACACCCCCCCTTGTCCCGTAGTGGCCCGTGCTCTGGCTCCTACCAGAGTGAGGACAGAGGCCCGGATGGCATTACAGGTGCTGCCTCAACCGCCTCCCCTACACTCCTCCCTGTGCAGTTATTCGCCGGTGGACAGAGGCTATGACCAACTCCCAGACACCCCACTCAGGTTCACTGGTGGAGGGACCCATCCCAGGGTTCTACATGCCTTTGTCCCTGCTGGAAAAGGGGCCCTGTGACTGAGGTTGCTGGTGGCGGGGTCCAGTAAACTGCAGTTCCTTTTAAAATTTTATTTATTTATTTATTTTAAATTTTTTTCTAATTTATTTATATATAAATTTCACATCATTGTAATCCCAGGGATTTACCCCACTGACCCTCCACCACCATCCCATCCCCCTTCTCTCCTGCCCAAAGTTGTGGGCTTCAATTTAGTGCTTAGCTTGTTTTGACTTTTCCTCATGGCTTTTGTTTACTTTTTCACTATATCCCACATATTAGTGAGACCATTTGGTTTCTGTTTTTTTCTTTTTGACTTGTTTCTGCTAATATGATTTCTTCTAAGTACATCCATGTTATCATAAAATCATCAAATTTGCCATTTTTAATTGATGAGTAATATTCCATTGTGTATATACCACATTTTTTCCCATCCAGTCATCTGTTTTGGGGCATTTAGGTTGCTTCCATGTCCTTGCAATTATAAATTGTGCTGCAGTAAACATCCAAGCACAGGTGTCCCTTTGTACCCACATTGAGGTCTCTTTTAGGTAAATTCCCAGGAGAGCAATTGCTGGGTCAAATGGTAGTTCCATTTTTATTAGTTTGAGGGTCCTCCACACAGCTTTCCATAGTGGTTGGACCAGTTTACATTCCCACCAGCAGTGTAAAAGTGTTCAGTTCTCTCCACATCCTCACCAGCACTTGTTGTTGCCTGTTCTTTGGATGTGGGCCATTCTTACTGGTGTAAGGTGGTATCTCATTGTGGTTTTGATTTGCATTTCCCTTATTGCTAGTGACATTGAGCAATTTTTCAGGTGCCTATTGGCTATTTGTATTTCCTCTTTGGAGAAGTGTCTTTTTAGCTCTCCCCATTTTTTGATTGGCCTTCTTGTTTTGCTTTTGTTTAGTTGTGTGAGTTCTTTGTGGATCTTCGAATTAAACCCTTATCACTCTTGTGGAGGGCAAAAATTTTCTCCCATTTGGTTGGGCTTCTTTTGGTTTTTTCTGTTGTGTCTTTTGCTGTACAGAAACTTTTTTAGTTTGATGTAGTCCCATCTGTTTATGTTTTCCTTCATTTTTTTGCCATCTGTTGATGTCCAGAAAGGGATTTCTGAATTGTAATTCGTGGAAGGTTTTGCCCAAGTTTTCTTCTATGTTTGTTATGGCTTCAGGTCTGACATCTAAGTCTTTTATCCATTTTGAGTTGATTTTTTGTACATGGTGTGAGGGAACTGTTTTGGTCCATTTTTTTGCATGTTTTGGATCAGTTTTCCCATCACCATTTATTGAAGATGCTGTCATTGTTCCAAGGTATGTTTTTCACTCCTCTGTCAAAGATTAGTTGACTATATACATGTGGTTTTATTTCAGGGCACTAAATTCTGTTCCACTGGTGTGATTGTCTGTTTTTGTACCAGTACCAAGCTGTTTTAATTATTATGGCTTTGTAATAAGAGTTTGAAGTTTGGAATTATAATACCTCCATTTCTTTTTTTCTGGCCAGGAGGCTTTTTGATATTCGAGGTCTTTTGTTATTCCATATGAATTTCAGTAATTTTTGTTCTAACTCTTTAAAAAATGTCATTGGGATTTTTATTGGGATTGCATTGAATCTGTAGATTGCCTTTGGTAGGATGGTCATTTTGATGAGATTAATTCATCCAATCCATGAACAGGGAATGTCTTTCCATTTCCTTATGTCTTCTATTTCTTTTAGCAGCATTCTAAAATTTTCTTTGTATACTACTTTCATGTTGTTTGGTTTATTCCCAGGTATTTAATTTTTTTTGGGTGCGATTGTAAATGGGATGGTTTTTCTGTTTCTTTTTCTATTTGACTTTTTGCATATAGGAAAGCTACAGACTTCTGTGTGTTGATGTTGTATCCAGCTACCTTACTGAACTGGTTTATTATTTCAAGCAAACTTTCTGTGGATTTTGTTGGGTTATCTATATAGAGAATCATGTCATCAGCATCTAATGATAGCTTCATTTCCTCTTTACCTATTTGTATCCCTTTTATGTCTTTCTCTTACCTTATTGCCCTAGCTAGAACTTCCAGTACAATGTTAAAGAGTAGTGTGGAGAATGGGCATCCTGGTCTGGTTCCAGATCTTAACTGGAATGATTTTAGTTTTTCCCCATTTAGGATGATGTTTGCTGTAGGTTTGTCATAGATGACTTTTATTATGTTGAGGTAAGTTCTTTAATCCATAACTTTTCAAGGGCTATTATCATGAATGGTGCTGGACTTTGTCGAATGCTTTGTTGCATCTATTAATATGATCATGTGTTTTTGTTTTTCTCTTTGTTGAAGTGGTGTATTATGTTAATTAATTTCTGGATGTTGAATCATCTTTGTACACCTGGGATAAGTTCCACCTGGTCATTGTGAATAGTGCATTTTATGCATCATTGGATTCGGTTTGCCAGGATTTTATTTAAAATTTTTGCATCCGTGTTCATTAGGGAAATTGGTCCATAGTATTCTTTCTTGGATCTGTCCTTATTTGGTTTGGTATGAGTGTCATATTTGCTTCATAAATGTGTTTGGCAATTTTCCTTCTTTCTCAATTTTTTTGAAAAGCTTTAGTAGTGCAGGCATTATTTCATCTTTGAATGTCTGGTAGAATTCATTTGTAAAGACATCTGGTCCTGGGCTCTTGTTTTTAGGTTGAGTTTTGGTGACTGCTTCAATTTCACTGATTGTGATTGGTTTATTTAAGTTCTCTGTATCTTACTTGTTTAATTTTGGGGAGTTGTATCTTTCTAAGAATCTGTCCATCTCATGCAGGTTGTTGTATTTATTTCCATATAGTTGTTCATAGCAATCTCTTATTATCCTTTGGATTTCTTTTGTGTCTGTTTTAATTTCTCCTCTCTCATTTGTGATTCTGTTTATTTGAATTTTCTCTCTTCTTTCCTTTGTGAGTTTTGCAAGGGGTTTGTCAATTTTATTTATTTTTTCAAAGAACCAGCTTTTGGTTTTGTTGATCTCTGGATAGTCTTTTTAGCCATAGGTTATTTTTTTCTTCTTTTATTTTTGTTATTTCTTATCTTTTTTTCGAGTTGGTAGATTAGGTTTTTTTTTTTGGTTATTTTCTTGGTTTTTGATATGGCTCTGTATTGCTATGAACCTTCCTCATATATATGCTTTTGCTGCATCCCAGACATTTTGGAATGATGTGTCTTCTTTGTCATTTGTTTCAAAGTAAGTTTTAATTTCTCCTTTAATTTCTTCAATTACCCATTCTTCCTTTAGTAGCATGTTGTTCAGTCTCTAAGTGTTGGATACTCTTCTTGCTTTCTTTTCATTGTTGATTTCTATTTTGAAACCCTTATGGTCTGAAAAAAATGTTGGCATTATTTTAATCTTTGTGTATTGATTCATATTTGCCTTGTAGCCTAGTGTGGTCAATTTCAGAGAATGATTGATCCATGTGAATTTGAGAAGAATGTGTATTCTTTTCTTTGTGGGTGTAGCATTCTATAGATAACTATGTCTATTTTGTCCATTTTGTCTAGGTCTTTTTTTAAGGCTTTTGTGTTCTTGGGTAGCTTTTTAAAAAAATTTGTTGAGAGTGGGGTGTTGAAATCTCCCACTACATATGTGTTTTCATCAATATTGTTTTCAGTTCTCTTAGTAGCTGTCTTATGAATCTTGGTGCACCCTCATTTGGTGAGTATATGTTGATAATTATTATGTCTTTTTGATGGGTTGACCCTTGAACCAATAGGTAGTGACCTTCTTTATCCTTTGTTACTTTCTTATTTTGAAATCTGCTTTGTCTGCTATAAAAATGGCTACCTCTGCCTTTTTTGGGTGTCCATTTGCTTGTAGAATTGTTTTCTATCCTTTTACCTTCAATCTATGCTTGTATTTTGGGATTGGATATGTTTTTTGGAGGCAGCAGAATGTTGGATTCTGTCTTTCAATTCAGTCTGCTACTCTGTGTCTTTTGATTGATGAGTTTAGCCCATTGAAATTTAGAGTAATCATTGATGTTTAAGGACCTAACAATGGGTTCCTGTTGGTCATTTGGGGTTCTGTTTTAGTTTCTTTTTCTTTTCTTTTTATTATTCATTTTTTTATTCTTCTGCAGCTATCGATCTTAGGGCTTCTTGCAGGAGTTCTTGGAGAGAGGGTTTGGTGGTAGCAAATTTCTGGAGGCTATGTTTGTCTGAGAAGGTTCTAATTTTTCCTTCATAAAGGAAGGACAATTTTGCTGGGTAGAGTATTCTTGGTTGGCATTTTTTGTCTTGGAGTGTTTTGAAGATGTGGTCCCATTCTCTCCTTGCTTGGAGTGTCTCTTCTGAGAAATCTGAGGTCAGTCTGATTGGTTTTCCTTTGTAGATTTTCTGTTTCCTCTCTCTTACTATTCTCATAATTTTTCTTTATATTTTGCTTTTGAAATTTATACTATGATGTGCCTTGCTGTGTTTCTTCTTCCATTAAAGTAGTTTGGTGTCCTTTTTGCTTTCCCTATGTCTATTTTCATTTCTTTCTTCAGGTTCATGAAATTTTCTCCTTTATCATTGAAGAGACTTTCAGATCCTATGTCTTTTTCTTCACTTTCTGGGATTACAATTGCTCTTATATTTGTTTTCTTTAGGGTATCTGACAGACCTCAGATTTTTTTCTGTCTTTTTTCTTTGTTTTTCTCTCTCTTCATTCTACTTCTGTATCCTCTAGTGTGCTGATTCTTTCTTCTATTTCTTCTAATCTGCTTTTCTGGCTCTTCCATGCACTTTTGAACTCTTATATTCCTCCTCCTATGCACTGCATCTCCTGCAGCTTCTTATTTAGGGTTTCATTTCATTTTTCTGTTCATTGACGATACTGCTCATTTTGCTGCATTCTTTTCTATATTTTTCTACTACTTATTTTAGTTTGTTGAAAGCTTCTACCCTCTTGCTTTCCCTTTTTTCCTCCTCTTCTTTGGCCTCTTTGTGCTTTTATCACGTTGATTCTGAATTCTTTGACATATGAAGTATTTCTTCCATGTCATCCATGTTGGTTTCTGCAGATTGTTTATCCTTTGTTGGTGAGTTATTTTTCTTAGGGCTTGCTTGAGTATTTGTATTCTTCTCCTTCCTGTGTTTTCCTTTTGAACTTACTCTAAGTATTGCATAACTACTGCTCTAGTATTAGATAACATGTTGAGGCCTATCTAGTTATGGTTAACTTTGGTTTTGTGCTTTTGTTGCTGTGGCAATTATATCTTATTTCAGTTGGCTATTTTGGGGTACAAGTTCCTTTCAGAGAGTGGGTGTGGTTTCTATTGCATTGTCTATCTTCTTTTTTGTTGTTCTTCCTCTTTCAGCTTGAGAGATCTTAAATATATTTTTAGTGTCTCTGAGCGTCTAGGCTTGTTGTATAACCATTTTTGACTGGGGTGTCTTGATGCTTTTGGGTAATGGGTGTCCTTGTTTTCCAAGTTTGGACTTTGGGGTGTGAGCTGGTCACCTCCAAGTTGACTTTCCCAGGGCCCAAAAAACTCAGTCCGTGTCTAGCCTGAATGGCAGAGGCCCATTCAGTTGCAAAGTTGCAGCCCCACCCTATCTCCCAGTAGCATTACCTTGACAACTGAGAGCAGATGGGTATTAGCTGGAACCCTCAGCTGAGCACCCCTCCCCCCCGCTGTGGTGGGAGCTGGTCTCCACCAAGTTGGGTTTCCCTGGGACCAAAAATCTCAGTCTGTGCCTTGACCTGAGCTCCACTGGGCTTCAGGATGCAAGCTGGTTGCCTCCAGGTTGACTTTTCTGTAAACTGCAGTTCTAATGAGCTTTAATAAAATAATTTAATGATTCCACCCAACACATAATTAGAATATGAACTCACAATATTTTTCATAGAGACTTTGTTTATGATCTTCCCTCTGTCTGGAGTGTATTTCACTTCCTGTTCTTTGGCTTATCTGTCCACCTCTTCTACTCTCTGTTCCTTGAGAAGCATGTGATCCTGTTAATAATACAATATGTTCAAAAGGTTTATTGTATTGTTACATTTAATAGGTAAAATAATCAATATCATAGCTGTTAATCTGCAAAGGAAGGTCTATTTCCCATCAAATTACATTTTAAAAGTAGAAATTGATTCTTTTAAAACTCCCATTTAACATAATTAGGAGGTAAGTTATTTTCACTAATCTGCATTTCCTTCATCAGGGAACATGAGGTGAGTGGACTAAGGTTGTAGTGTTGCTGAGATGGTCCATCTGAAGATGATATTGATGGTGTCAGCCCAGTAGGGAGCACTGTAGACTTAATAAGACAAGGACTTTCTGAAGGTTCCAGAATGTTGAACAGTCAAGAGACCAGAGAGCAGGTGAGTCAATCAAACTACAGGCAACAAAGACAGGAAGAGAACACTCTTTAAAGTTCATCTCAGGTTTTCAGTTTTGTCATTCTCTATAAACCCCATAAAGTAAGAGTCCATGCTCTATAAGTCAATGCTGAGGATAATCCTGTGATCTGAGGTAGAGGAATAAGAATAATATGGGGCAACGATGGAAACTTAATAGAATATCACTTCACTAGCTGCTTGCAATATTTTAATTTAATTTTATTAAAATTAAATCCTTTTCTATTAAAATTAAATCCCAAGTTCTTGAAGTTGGATAAAATTTTGGTATCAATAATATCCTATCTTTTCATATCTCTCTCTGGGTTATGAAGGAATAGGACCCAAGAGGATAGTAGATGAATGAATAAAACAGAAGACCGAAAGAGAGACAGAATGATTCACATAAATAGAAGGTGGAAAGGGAAGGGTATATCTCAGTTGACCAACATCTGCTGATCAGCTATGTGGGTCAGGACAGTTGTGAGGGTTGGGACAGGAGAAGGGAGAGGTGGAAGATAGTGGGAATGAACAGGATATGTGTACCTTAATATTCACCAACTCTTGAAAGAAGCATTTGCTATACAGAGGGTATGTACATGTTATAGCTTTTTAGAAATTTCCTGATTTCAGAATATATTTTTTTCTTCAATACATCAGAAAATATCTCTCCATTAGAATTTTTATATGACCGAATGCTAAAATTCTAAGGCAAAATTGAAATGTGGAAAAGAAGGTTATTTTTCCTGTGGTTTGTTTCAAGGCTTTGTGATTCTTCAGGCAAAGTTAACCCTAGGTGAGATGCTGATTGCTAATAGAAGTATTAGCCTGTCTTTCTTACTCACATTCTTACTTTTTAAAAACGTGTTTTAAGATTCATAAAAGCAAGTCTTTATAATCTCATATATTGAAAATAGTGCCCCTTAGATCTTTGCATATTTACTCCCAATGTTTTGGTGAGATTACCTTGCAGTCTTAGGTACCATGTGGGTGGAGTTTCCTGTTAAGGTTAATGACAGAGCTCAGATGTGATTGGTGCTCAGTGACGCTGGTGGAGCATGGTGACTGTCATTGTCTGAACCCAAGTTTTGACAGCCTAAGAGCAGGGGTGAAGGCATCCAGAGAAGGGTGAAAAAACACCAGTTCTAGGACAGGGATCATGAGACACTGGGTTGCTCTACTGGGGCTTCTGTGGGTCCAGGCTGACTGTGAGTTTGGGTATTTCTGGTGGGGCCTGGGGAGAGCACCACAGCTGTTGGTGTTAAGAGAAGAGAGGTTGTAGACACTGAGCTCCTAGAGGGTCCAACATGCTCCTGGGTGTTTCTTGGGATATTTTATAAGTTTGGAACCTGTACCAGTAACACACTATTTAGATCCCATGTGCTTGTTCTTCTCTTTCCACACAGGGGTGAGAGGGGTGAAGGTGGATCAGACTCAATCTTTGGAGCTTCAGGAGGGAACCAGCTCCACTCTGATGTGCAATTTCTCTACTACTACTGCTGTGAACTATGTACAGTGGTTCCGCCAGAATTCTGGGGGTGGTCTGGTTTACCTGTTCTACATAGCTTCAGTGGAACCAAAACATCTGGGAAGAATAAGCACCTCATTGAACTCTAAGGAGAAGCACAGCACCCTGAACATCTTGGGCTCCCAGCTGGAGGACTCAACCACCTACCTTTGTGCAGTGGAGGCACAGTGTTTGGGGGTGATCTGCAGCCTGTACCCAAATTGCAGCTGGGCCTGCAGTCCCTCCACTTAGGGAGTGGGGGTGTATTGCCCCCACAGTAACTTTTGCACAGCAAGTTTGGGGAGATCTGTATTTCTTCAGGGCTCCAGATTAAAGAAATTAAATCTGTTGATAAAACTGTTGATGAAAGCAAAGATGCATACATGAACTTTAAAATAAAACTTTTGGAGAGATACTGGAATTCTCCAAAGTTTAGAAGCTCTGGTTTTAGAAATTGCTGCAATATGGGAAAGCAAATATATGTGTATCTAGAAATAGCAAATAAAGATAAAAGCAAAATTAAAACATCTTATGTGTGTTTACATGTAATTACACAAGCCAATTGTTAACAGAGAAATGATTTGTTAATTTTCTTTATAACTGCATACAGGTGGGAGTATTTAAGCAGGTCATATGAATCATGAAGCCAACTTTATTTCTCATACACCCTACACAAGTTACAGAAATGTCAGAAGAAGCATTGAAATGTTGATATACAAATTTACATGAATTAAAATTACATGAAACTGGTATGAAAAGTTAAGAAATTTGTAAAAAAATTTTTTTCTACCAAAGATAGCTCTAGCTAGACTAGGTAAAATTTACATTTCAGGTTAACTTATTAGATGTTTATACTAGTATATCATAGTATATAAAATACTTAAGAATTCCAATATTGGTTGCATCACGAAATATCCTTTCTAAAATTAAAAATCATCAAATATTTTGTTTCAATCTTGCACATACCAATACTGACTTTCTTAGAATTATCTTGATTGAAATAAAGCCACTAAAATATAAAATTTGATATTCTAATAAATTATATTGCACAAAAGCAATTTAGCAGAATCTTATTGTCAAGATAGCCCACTAATAAATACATTCTCAGTTATAACACACAAACATTTTACTTAATATGTAATGTAATAAACTTTCATTATTATTGATGTTATCATTCTAAATTCTATTTGTTATAAGAATACATTTTTAAGCAGATTTATATATTTTTATATTTTTGCCAGTTTTTAATACATGGCTTGTGGAGGAGTAAGTCATAGTGATGGACTGTCTGAAACACCCAGGTGTATTGGTGGTGCTTTTCATTTCCCAGGCATACATCTCCCATGAGAAAGACATAATATGAAGATAAAGCATCATTGTACATTGCCAAGAAGAATGTTCACTGGAATCCAGTGACTAAGGAGAGCACTGTCCTCATGCAACTGATAGTCCATTAAGGTGCCAGAGAAAGCCTTTCCAGGTTAAGACCTGTGTGTGGTGAATTAGACAGTACTTAGTAGAACAATCCTTATGTGTTCACTTGTTCTGGGCTGCCTTGTTGCAGTTAGTACATGAAGTCCTGGGCTGAGCTGAGCTGTTCCAACTAGGACATTCAAATGTTGACCAAGACTACCACTGTGAGAATGATTTGCTCAGTGAAGGATTTGAGATTTTTTTATTCCTCAGAGATTGGTTGAAAGAGAAATCCCTACAGTAGCAATTTTATAAATACACGAAGACATATTTAATATTTACACCACCAATGTATGTGTTGTTTTGTAATTCTTCTCCACCCTTAGGTATTTAAAGGTATAAAATGTGAATGAGGGCTGTATTTTCTCCATAACTCCAAAGGACCAGGGAGTATACCTGACAGAAGAGCATGTTCCTCTTCTGGAAATGGTACACTCTTCAATCTCTTATTCTGAATGAGTGCATCTTCACAGTTTTTGTCTTGTATGTTTATTTGAAAGAGTTTTTCTTCACAGGAGACAAATGAGGGTAGTTGGTTAGTCTGAAGAGAAAGACATTCTATTTTCTTTGTTTAAGAGTGTATCCAGCTGCTTTCCTGATTCCCAGTAAGTAAACCAAGCCTATCCATGAATAAAACATCAACAGCACCCACCTCTTTGCAGCTTATACCATTGACCAAGACATGTGCAAAGTAGTCTTACTATGCATTTCATCTCTGATCTATGGCCTCATAATGAATGTGACGTGTTTGAGCTCTTCCCAGGCAGTGCGCCTATAGATGTAATGCACCTCTAGATGGCAGTCCCCTCTGCGATGTGGATGGTGGGAAGATTCATTTTAGTGGGTTCTGAAGAAATAGACTAGCAGGGGAGGTAGAAATCTTTCTGCAATTGATGGGGTAGATAATGTGAGAAAACCTCTATGCATCTTGGGAAAATTGGGACTGCTTGATAACAGAGGTAGCTGTTGACTGCATGTTGTAGCTCCTGATTACTTCTGGTTGGAGTGACAATGAGGACATCCACTCAATTTGTACTCATGTTTTTGTGGCCGCAGCTGCACTGTGAGTTGGGAGATTCAGTGAAGAAAGTATATTAGAGGACAATCTTTATGAAGGCAAATAGCTGAATGGCTTCATTTGGGTTTACTCTCACTCCTACTGGAAAGAAAAGTAAATCCCGACAGTCCTTCATTCTTTGCCTTTTTCTTTTTCTTTCTTTTCAGGGCTCAGCCAAGGAGAGAAAGTGGAGCAGACTCCTTCTACCCTGAGTGTCCACGAGGGAAACCAAGCTGTTATCAACTGCACTTATTCAGATAATACCTCTTCTTACTTCCCTTGGTATAAGCAAGAATCTGGAAAAGGTCCCCATCTCATTATAGAGGTTTTTTCAAGTAAGGAGGTATATCATGGTGAAAGACTCACTGTCTATTTTACTAAGGCAGACAGACATCTCTCCCTCAAAATCCCAGCCACCAAGCCTGGAGATTCAGCCACCTACTTCTGTGCCACAAGTGCACAGTGCTGCTGAGTCACATGCAGCCTGCATCCAAAGCTGCAGCTGGGGTACCTCTCCCTTTGCACAGACCTCCCTTCAGCAGAGCACTGACATACTTGTCTGCAATGGCAACTAAATTCTTAGACAGTAGAGGCACATAATCAACAACTTAGTTTCAGGATAACCCAGAAAGGTTAGAAGATTTAGCATTGTCTGTTGCTGAATGGAGTTTTTACAGGATTTGGTGTAAGACTCAGTTCGTATCAACAAATTCTTAGTCACAATGTCATATGGATGAGTTTTAACTTTCGTCTTTATAAAATTGCATATTTTATGATCACACAAATTTCACCCTAATCATAAAAATATTAAAGTATGAATATGAAATTGCTAATTCTGTACCAACATATTTTTTGGGCTAGTATTGGTTGCCTGTTTTCGCAAATGCTCATGTAATTAGAGTTGGATGTTTTCAGTTAGAGTTGGATTTTTTCAGTGAATGCTACATCCTGAATTAAGGATTTCCAATTTCAAAGTCTTTCCTCTGACATCAGGCTTTTAATGACTCTGTGAGAGATTTTTGTCAGTCACAATTTTATTTTAATGTTCTTCCTCTATATATTTGTGGTAAAATTTGTATGCTTTGATTGTGTTCTTATTGAGGAAATGTGACTTGTGTTTTCCTTTGGAGCTCACTGATGGTATATATTTTCATATGTGTGAGGGAAATTATGACAGAACTGATTGAATGATGTGTACTTTAGATGGAATACTCAAATTTAATTTATTTCTTTTAAGAACTAAAAGATGGCTATGTTCAATTTGAGTCTCAAAATTTAGAAAAAAGCATTGTGTCATTTAATGTGATAGAAAGCAAATGCTTTTTAATTGATAATCAGTAAATATTTGTATTAAAGAGGAAGTTGATGATTTAGTTTATATATTTAAACATTTTAATTAAGTTTTGCAATTAAATATATGAGTTGATTTGTGAACTATAAACTCTTCATCTCTTATAATTGATTACTGAAAATTTTTTCTTTCCATTTACCTATGTATTTCTTAATAAAGCGTCATTATTTTAAAAGAGTAAGATTTATTCCCAGAAATTTCATTTTTATTGTTACATTCATGATTGAAATAATTCATGTCCATATGTGGGAAAATTTTTATACACATTCGTCATTCACTTTACTCAGTTAGTTTTATAAGAAAGCCAATCGTTTATGTTTAAGAATTGCTAGCTATACATTTCTGTATCTCATCTCCATGCTTAACTAATAAAGCATTACTTTCACAATGTTTGTAAAACATGTTAATTCTCTTAGTATTGGCAAAAAATGAATAGGAAGAATTTGCATAATGAATTTATTCCTCTCATTACTCACACATTTTTCAACCCATAATCTTCTGTGGATGGATATCATTAGCAGTCACTGTGACCAGGTGACACCTGCAAGGCTAGTGTTACCAGTGAATGGTTTTGTTCTCAGAGGAAATGCCACTAGGCAAAGTTAGACTGGAGCCTAGCCTAAGGGGAGCATGGAAGGGCACAGGCTCAGTCATCTGGGCCTACTCCTGTGCAGGGAGGTACTGGCACAAGGGCAAGAGGGTGTGGGGGGTGGGGGTGGGAAGAAAGGAATCCCTTCGATTTCGCTCTCACTCCAGCTAAACTTCAGAGGAGCAGAAACATGTGCAACACAAACCCAATCATAGATCGGGTGAGGGATCATGCAAAAATCCAACCCACAAGCCTGAGCTGCACACAGCAGATGGACAACCAAGAGAACTAGTACATGCGAGACAAGAGAAACAACTGTAGAGACACAATGTCACCATGCGCACTTATGCACTCACCAGTTTGGGAAGACCTGGGACCTCATTTTGAAGATGTCTTCTAGGAGAGCAGCACCCCCTCCCCACACACAGGAGAGGAGAGGAAGACCACAAGATGGGGAAATCAGCCCCACATCAAAACTTCTAACTGAGGCAGAAGAGATGATCTCTAAAGGCCATTCACAGATGTCTTTATTCACAGAGAAACTTCTCCACCAACAATGGCTGGGGGTGAGACCCCCCTAAGTCTGACACCAGAGCCATAAGATAAAGCAGCAAAGCAGGGGAAATGGGATTGGAGAAGACAGCCTGCAGAGAGAAAACATGTACAGATCACAAATGAATACAGACTGACTGCCCAACGCAAACTTAAGACTGAAAACCTCTTCAACCTATGAAGCAGCCGGGACTAGGGATAGTGATTTGAGTCCTGTGGTGGTGTGTGCCTGTAATCCCAGCTACCTGGGAAGCTGAGGCTGGGATTGCTTGAGTCTGTGGTACCCTGGGCAACGAAAGCCTGCGGTTCCACAGGTAAAAATAGTAAGACCTAGTCTCAAAAAAAAGGACTGAAAACCTACCAGCAAGGCTCGCCTGATTTCAACAACACAGTCCCTCACCCAGTGAAAGGACACTGCCACAGGAAAGAGACTAATGGACTTAGCACAACTAGTAAACAACTAAGAGTGGGGTTTGAAAGAATGAAAGGGGCACCAGAGGGAGAAGGGAGGAGGAGGTATCCCAAAAACCACGTATAGAGGTTGTGATCTAAAGAACAAAATAAATAATATTAAAAAACAAAAACAAAATCAAAAAACCCCAAACAAACAAAAAACAAATATAGACTGGATACATTTGAAGAAGTAAAGTCAGTGTGTTGCCTACAGCTATGCGGCTTATTATCATTCCACTCAGTCACCTCTTGCTCTGTCCAGGGGAAGCGAGGGATCTCTTTATGGGTACCTTTCCTACTGGTTGATATGAAGTAAGAGAGGAGCTTGGCTTAGTTTTAATGGTTTGTTTTTCCCTAAGTCAAGAAGAGAGGTGCTATGTCTATCCACTACTGCATTACAACATAAGCTGAGAATTAGTATAGGGAAGGAAAGGACCACAGGAGGCTGCGTAGTGTCTCTCATACCCAGCAGTCTCTCAACCTTCCAGATGGTTGTTGTATCTATTTCTATTGTCTTGGCACTTTACCATAAACCTGGGGATTAAAGCAATAGAATTGTTTTTTTTTTTTCTTCTTGTTTTGGTTCTGGGGGTCAGAATTTGAAGTAATTTTCACTGGGCTGAAATCAGGGTATCTGCTAGTCTGACCTCGAACAGGGTCTCTTGAGGAGAACCTTTTCTTCTGAGGGCCGCCAGCATTTCTTGTCTCCTGGTCACAACCTCCAGATCTCCACTGTGGCTTCTTTTTGTCATCAGAGGAGTAGGAAGGTGTCCACTTCACTTATTCCTAAATCTCTGATACTGTCTTTTTCCAGGGTGCCATGTTGCTGGGATGGTAACTCAAATGCAAGCAGCCATATTAGTACAGGAGAAGAGACTTTGATGCTGAACTGCACGTGTGACATCCACTCTAGGAGTCACACTTTAATCTGGTACAATCAGTCCAGACTTCAGGACATGATTTTCCTTATTTGCCCGGACTCTTATGAACTGCAAAATGCATCTGAAGTTTACTACTCACCGAATTTCCAGAAGACCAGCAAATGCATCAACCTTTTCATCTCAGTTTCATAGAGGACCTGCAGTGTATCTCTGTGCACTGGGTGAGCCCCCAGTGAGAGGCACATTGGAAGGAGGTGCACCTATTCTCCTAGGCTCTACATGGTGCCCCCTCCTGCTGTGGGAACCAAAGCAGCGGACTTTCATTACAGTCAGGATATGACTAGAGTGGAGGCAGCACAGGTATAAGATGTTATGGAGAACACTCACTCTAAGAATATACCTTTCATTTTCATGTGCTATGTACAAAATTATTAGTCATCAATAACATCCTTACCCTTGAATCATTAGCTTTATTGAAGACATACAGAATTTTGATCAAAGATTCTACAACAAGGGAGACACACAAAAAAACCTTGCATTTGGTGACTGGATTAAGCTAGAAGAACTCAGTAAGAAAGTTCAGAAAGAAGACCAAAAAATTAGCCAAAATACGTGTGAAGTTTGGATTTTTTAGATCAGTTTCTTCAACAATTACTTGTTGAATATATGCTTTGTGGAAGAGGAATATTTTTCTTCTTTGGTTTTCTGACTGGGCTAAAGAATTAAATTCACATAACAGATTCATAAAATAAAAACATAGAAATTTTAATATCTTTTTACAAATGCTTGTATCATATAGTATTGATGTATCAAGTTTCATCCAAGTTGTAAAAATTGCCCACAATTAATAAGGGCTCAATAGTGTTCCACTATATGTAATGCCACATTTTTTTGATAGACATTAAAGTGGCTTCCATCTTATTTGCAATTTTGATTAGTAATGTTGTGATCATGGGCATACAAATTTCTTGGCATTTTGAGTTCATATCTATGTTATTTCAATTTGGGTGTTTTATATCCACATATGGAATTGGGTGGTCTATATGGCAAATCTAGTTTTAATTTTTGAAGTGGCATTTTGTGTAGTGACTGTTTTTTAAGTGCTCTTGAACAGTGCATCAGGGTACTTTATTTTCATTTCCTTCCCAAAACTTTATTTTTTCATTTTGGAAAGTTTTTCATAAATATATATTAATTGTAGGCATCATAATGGATTGAAGTGGTATCTCATTCAGGGTTGAATTGCATATCACTGATGATTAGTGATGGTTAGCTATTATTCATATTTCAAAACCCCATCCCAAGACTGACTTTGCCTGATCAGACTGACTTTGCACAATAAAGTCAGTACTGAGGAGGTGTCTGGGAAACAACAATCCTTTTCAGACTTTGTCCAACAGAGGGTGTAGATTTTTATCTCACACGCGCACACACACACACACACACACACACTTCCTGTGTAAAAGGCAAGTCTGGGTCGATCATTTCACTGTGATCTCAAAACTTCTACTTGTTAAGAAGAACTATTTAGGCGACTCTCTAGAGATGATCTCTTCTCCAGGCTTAGTAACTGTGGTGCTCTTAATGCTTGGTAAGCAAAATGCCTGTTAAGACTTAAATTATTTTCTTTTGTTTTGGAGGCAAATCTTGAGACATAATTTTATCAAAGACTTTGTCCTACAAATGACACAACTTTCTTTTATATTCTCAGGACAAGCACATGGAGACTCTGTGACCCAAACAGAAGGCCAAGTGACACTCTCGGAAGGGGAACCCATAATTGTGAACTGCACTTACTCATCCACTGGATATCCCACTCTTTCCTGGTATGTTCAGTATCCTGGAGAAAGTCTACAGCTCCTGCTGATAGTCCAGACAGCCAACAAGAATGATGTAAAGAAAGGATTTTCAGCCACTTACCAGAAAGACCTCAATTCCTTCCACTTGAAGAAAGCCTCAGTCCAGGAGTCAGATTCAGCTGTGTACTACTGTGCCATGGGTGACACAGTGACAGAGGCTGCAGGGGGAGCTGAGCACAAACTGAACAGCAGAAGGGACCTGGCTGCTGAGTGTCTCTGTTACACTGTGGTTCCAGCAAAGTCTGTGGTGTTTAGTCCCTCAGTCTGTGGTTAATTCAAAAAGCCTACACATGTCCAGAGCATAAGAATAAGAAGAAAGCACTCCCCACCTCCACACTAGTGAAACTGCAGAGTCAGAGAAAAACAGAGTTCATTCCCATCCTCAAAGTAATTTGAAAGGAAAACCATATAAACTGCAATGGGTTCTCTTGCTCATCCTTGCAGCTAAATTCCTGTCCCCTGTTTTGTTCCAGGTCAATATGGTAGACATCGGCATGTTTTATCACACTGTAGGAGAGGTAATGTGTACCAAAGAAGGTGGTGTTTATGCAATGTTTTTCTGAAGTATTGCAGCTGGAGTGGTGACAGATGAGAGAAGTCACAGATCTTCAAGTTTTTAATTAAGAATGAGAGGGACAGTGTGAACATGAAAGAACAGAATATTGTGTGTATGCTGAACAATTGAAAAGAATATAGTTTTCTTTATTTCTTTCTTTAATCAATCAGATGATAAACACAGGCTGTTTGCAAGGTGAAGGGAGTGACCAAAAGTGTAACTGAGGAACAGTCTGTATCTAAATCATGAGCAATGACCTTCATCTTATTCCTAAGGAGTTGCATAGATCACTTGGCTTTCTAACCAAAGGACTTGAGGGAGTTACAATGACCATGATAATACTTGTTGTCTTTTGTGGTTTTGGTAATGGTCATTCTAACAGATATGGCATGCCCTTGGTGATTAATGATACTGAGTTGTTTTTACACAGTCAATTTCTTATATGTCTTTTTTTTAAATGAATTTTTATTTTGAAGAGCATTGAGGCATACACAAATAAGAGAAAATAACAAAAGCTAAAAAAAAGGTTTATACTATATTCTACAATATATACGTTCTGAGAGGTAAAAAGAAATTTTATATTGGCAAACATATTCCAGGAGTAGAAGTAAATTATCAAATGAAGCAGAGGTTGTTGAAAAGCAGGGGAAAATGTATTGTTGGATAGTAAGCAATCAAGATCAAACAAATCTAGGAGTTGATTATGCAGATGAATTTAGGATTTGAAGGGGATAATGAAGAGGCCTGATTCCAAATGAGTTCTGCTAAATTCACATTAAACACAACTAAATTTTTATCTTGTGTAGCATTTGTGACAATGTGTGTGAAGAGCCTTACTCCAAGGAAATCCTTTACACAAATTACTGCCTTCCTTCCTGATCTATAGCTTTCTTCATTCTTCTTAAGAACTATTTGATTGCTTAATAAGAAAAACCTGAACATACACAAATTAAGACAGACTCAGATATCCAATCTTATAGCCCTAACACCTACATCTCTAAACAACTTTTAAAAAAACATATCATATCATGATACTGTTTTCACACCAAAAACAAGAATTTTAAGTCCTATGAAGAATTCCAAATGCCCCACAGCACATGCGATATGTCTTCATAATAATCCAGGCTTATCTTGTATACCTTTTTTTTGGTAGTTTATTCTTCATCTCTTTTTTAAATTGATGCAATAGATTTTTTTGTTTTTGCATTGCAGTGATTCCTTACAAGTTTATTTTGACATTAAAATACAGTTGCATGTATGTGGTTGCACTTTTTTCTATAAGTTGACCTGTAGTTATTGATCTTTAATTGTTTCATTGGCCATGCATAAAAATTTTAGTTTGATGTATTCCCAGCACATTAAGTTTTGCTTCTGTTTCCTATATGCATGGCATTATCTACATAATTATTTCTAGGTCAACGTTGTGAAACTTTTATGTGTTCTTTAAACAATTGTTAGCTCATTGAATTTTCCATTGCTTTACTATTTTCTGCTCTAATTTTTTTTATCCTTTCTTTCTCAGTTTTAGATTTAGTTTCTTCTATTTATAGTTTCTTGCAGTGTTAATTAGGTTGTTATTGGGAATCTTTGTTTTATAATATTGGTTTTTATCACTGTGAACATCTTTCTTAATATTGCATTTGCTGTATTTGTTGAAATGGCATGTTGATTTTTAATTTTAAGTTTATATGTTTTATTTCTTGATTTCTTAGTGTTTCATTTATTATTCTAGTTGTATTGATTAATTTACACATTTTTGTGAACTTTTCAGATTTCCTTATGTTATTTTTGTGTTATGCCATTGTGGACAGAACAAGTAGCTGGTATGATATCAGTTTTCCTAAATGAGTTAAGGCTTGAGTATTGCTACGGACCGGCCGTGCAAGAAAGACCGCTGAGTGTGGGCTTCAGGCAGACAGGAAAAACTCAGGCAGGCGAATGATGGTCACAGACACGAATTTAGTGAGCGAGGAATCTGCTGCTTTTTTCTAGGTTTTCGGGCCACATTTTTATATTGTTAAACAAGCTACTTTAACATTCCAAGGGGAGGGGCATCTAATGA
>PVHY01022299.1:0-22602 GCA_004024945.1 Uropsilus gracilis
CCCCCCCCTTTTCTGGTCACTCCATCTCTTTGTTCACTGCCAGCTGTTGGTCAATTTTTAGTCCCTTGGATTCTTCCTCTTCTTTCCTGGAGCCATGTTCTTTTGCCTGGTGTGGATGTGGTTTCCTGGGACACAGGGGCCTGAGCTTAGTTTTCCAGGTGCATCTTTGTTGCAGGCAGTCAGTTCATGTATGTTTGGACCCTTTCAGTGCCGCCTCCTTCTTACTGGTCATCTGCTCTGACCCAGCT
Source organism: Uropsilus gracilis (assembly GCA_004024945.1). Taxonomy (NCBI): domain Eukaryota; kingdom Metazoa; phylum Chordata; class Mammalia; order Eulipotyphla; family Talpidae; genus Uropsilus; species Uropsilus gracilis. The sequence continues at coordinate 249 of PVHY01022299.1, forward strand.
TCGGTCACGTTTTGCTCCTTCTTTGCTTTGCACTTTTGGTTGCTGACGTTGCGAGCATTTCTCCCAGCTGATGTTCCTATAAGAAGTTTTTGAATCAGGATAGGCGCTGGAGGATGGTTGGTCCAGTTCATCGTGGGGCCACTGCTTGTCTCTGTGACTTTCCTCTAAGCATAAAATGGGAGGGTGATTAGCTTGCACTAAAGGTGTCTCTGACTCAGTGAGTCAGTTCCTATCTGTTGAGACCTGTGGAGGTTGTATTTCTGAGACAGTTTGTCTCTGTCGTTGGTCTCATAGCCCATAGATCTGCAATGTTCTTTTGTTCTGGGCTTAACTTCTTTCTCCTCACCTCCATCTTCCTATGTATCTGCCTTTGAATTAGTGATTTAGTTGTTCCTGGTGAGGGTTGAATTGATTTGGAGAAGACCAGAGGGATGAACCCTAGCACCCACCTACTGCCCTTCACCATGCCCACCATGCCCCCCCCATTGGCCCACACTTCTGGCAGCCCCCCCCATTCTGTGTGGGAGGACTGTGTCTCTAGGGACATAGGCTTTCCTACTTTAATCCTTTCCCTGGGGTTTATTCTCTATACAGTAGCCATCACAGAACCCTTGGTTCCCATCTCACTCTCGGGGAAAAAAGTCTGAAGCCCTCATAGTTGTTTGCAAGGAAGTCTGTGTGTCATCTCCCACCCCCACCTCATCTCCTAGCATGTTCTTGCTTACCCACTCAACTCCAGTCACAGTGGAGCTGAGCCTCAAAAACTCCCAGTATGCTCGGTCTAAGGACTTTTGTTATTCTTTTCCGGTTCCTAGGACACCCTTTCTCCATTGCTTGTGTGGTTTTCTCCCTTATTTCATTCAATTTTCTGCTCAAACATCGCTTTTAAGAGAGCTATTTCCTGCCCCCTTGCTATAATAAGGAACATCTGCCATCAGATCATCCCTACACTCTTCACCTTTGCCTCCTCTCATGTACCTGAGATGCTTATCCCCACCTGGTAGACATGATATTGGTGTGTGTATTTAGTTTGTCTTCCCCACTAGAATGAAAGCAAAAGCTCAGATGCATTCACCGTTATCCAGGACCTAGAGTCTGCATGTGGTGGGAAATTGCTCTGTGAGTGTGTGTGTGTGTGTGTGTGTTTTCACTGGCCTCAGGGTAATCTGGACTTTGGGTTTCCTCTGAGTAAATGATTGAGTTTTTCTGAACAAATGAATGACCATTACTGACTTATTTTTGAAGAGGCAATCTCCATATGAAAAATAAAATGAATTCTTGGCTGCTTGCAATTTCTCCTCGTTTCCATCTACGTTTATCAATACCGTGGATCACATCTATCAAGTGCTTTGAATTTCCTGGGTAACTGAAAACTCTAAGCAAAAACAGGATGTGAAAATTTCCAGGCATAAAATCTTTTATTTTAGACATGTATATGTGGGTATAAATAGGATTGTGGTATTTGGATCTTGAAAGGTAAGAAAGAATTTTGCTCTGGTCATGCTGTAGAATTCCTGTTGCTGACTCAAAACATAATGGTGGGAGAGGCAGTTTGTACAGACTATTCATTAAAGTAAAAAATAGAGTCAAGCTGCCAAGTACATTTGGTTAATTAAACAAAACTAGGTGCAGGTTCCAAATTCATTTATATCAGAAAAGCAATATTTTGATAAATATTTAGAGTAACAAATCAAGCGAATGCAAGCAATATATAGAATCAAGTTCATTCTATTTCTGTGTGATGGGAGAACTTTCACCAGCCCTTTCTTTTCCTGTTGCAGGTTGGGCTATGCAAGGATCTCCCACGCTGAACTGAGTGACTCTGAAATTCAGGTGGCCAAATTTAGGATTCCTGATGACCCCAGTAATTACAGAGACCACCAGAAAGTGGTCATAGACCACAGGGAAGTTCCAAAGAGCATTCATTTCAATCCCAGGTGAGTGAGTTCCTTTAGGTTGTACACTAGAGTTAGAAAGCACACCACCGCCTACAGGGGACCTAGAGTTTGTGCAACAAACTCTATTTGGTTCTAGAGCTTCATTCCCATTTTTATTAATTTTATTTTTTAATTGATTACACACATATATATTTTACATCATTGTCTACCCCGAGGTTCTCCCACCACCTTATCACCCATGAACCATCATCTTAATTTCTTGGCCCATCCTTTTTTAGACTAGGTCTTGCTGTTTTTGCCTGAGGAACTGCAGGCTCATGTTGCCTGGGGTACCACAGACTCAAGCAACCCCCAGCCTCAGCTTCCCAGGTAGCTGGGATTACAGGCATGCACCATCACGCTCAGCTATTTTTTTGGGGACTAGGTCTTGCTATGTGCCCCTAGCAAGACTCGAACCGCGATCCCTGGCCCCAGCCACGGATTCCTAGGCTGCCACCTACAGGCATGCACCACCATGCCCGGCCTCTTGTCCTTTTGTTTGTTTATTTTCTCTATATCCCACATATAGGTGAGAGCAGACAGCATTTCTCTTTATCTTTCTTTTTTTTCTACTAACATAATTTTTTCCAGGTCCACTGATGTTATCACAAAGGCATCAGATTTGTCTTTTTTGACTGTGGATAATATTCCATTATATACATAGACCACAACTTTCTGATCCATTCATGTTTTGGGGCACTTGGGTTATCTTGGCTATTGTGAATAGTGTTGCAGTATACATATGATACAGGAGTCCTTTTGAATTAGTGTTTAGGTTAGAGCTTTATTCTTAAGCAAGCTCATGGCCAAGAGATGAAAAATCCTGCTGTGGTTGAAGTAATGGTATTGCTTTCTGAGGGAAAGAAAAAAAAAATGGAGGTGAAAAAGATCCCACGGGCTGGTCTCCATGATGGACACCTGTTGATGTCTGAGGATTAGTACCCCCGGATCCTGCTCCAGGTGCTTGCTGGTTACCTTGACTAATCCTCTTTGGGCAGCACTATTGTTATCCCATTTTATAGGTGAGGAAGCTCAGGAAGAAGAGAAGGGAAGAATTCCACCAGGGTTCCGTGACCATCAGTATCAGCCTAGAAGTGGGAATGAAACCACTCTGGGCTCTGGTGCCCCCCGCACTGACTGCACCCCAACTCCCCAGAGAGCCCTGAATGCTCCCACTGCTAGAACCCCACCCACACCAATTCCTCAGAATCTTTTGGTGGTGTGGACTCCGGGTTTCCGAATGCAAACCAACCTTTCTAGGTTATTCTAGTGTGCAGCTCGGATTGAGGCTATGGAGAGTGGTTCATTCATTTCCATTACCGATGTTCTATCATCTGAAATATGTTGGTTCTTGCTTAGTTTTAAATAGACGTTATCTGAGAAATCTATTTACAGCAAAACATGTGATTTAGACTATATGCTCTTTTTCCTTCCCATGACTGGGAAATGAGAGGAAATGTCTGCATAAAACTAAGCCCAAGCAAATCATATACATTTATATTATTTGACATTTCGACCATTTTTGCCAGCAAACAGCTATAGAAATGCTCTAGGCCTCATTTTAATGGGGTGGGGGTGGGCATTTATCCATTCTCTTTCTTCTTTTTCTCTCCTGACAAAAAGAAGGGATTGTGCCAAAGGTTAGACAGTGACTATGAGAACTAGATCTTGATTTTCTTCTACCACAGTAGTTGGGCTTGCCCTGCGTAATGTGGCTGTGAGCAGTGTGGGCTCTGCAACCATGATGCCTGCTTCAAATCTTCACTCTTGCCAACCAGAGTTGGTAACTGTGGGGTAGCTGTGTAATCTCTCTATGCCTCAAGCCTCTCATCTGCAAAATGGGCAACAAAAGCAGTGCTCTAAGGTTCTGTGAGTGTGAATGATCGCAGGGCACTTAGAATAATAGTGTGTGGTGAACACGTCATCTCAGGACAATGACAGTATTTATAGTAGTGACAGCAGAGGTTGAAGAGAAGTGGCCCTCCTGTGGCTGACTGAGGTGACTTCTTAAATGGAAGCCAGAAGATCTGGGAAGAAAAAACTTTTGCTCTGTCCTTATTCTCCTATGCCAGGAGTCTGGAGAAGTCCAAATAACATATTTTGTTATTTTTGTCTAAATAACATCACTGCACATTGATCCAGAGCAAATATGAAGTCAGCTTGATCTCCTTTCCCACTCACTTAATTATGAACATAGCAGAGGCGTGAGTCGAAGGCCTTCCTTCATTTTAAAATGTCTTACTATAAAAATATATGTATGAAAATGTATGAAATAGAAATAGTAAAAAAATATTAGGTTTACAAAAATCCCATCTGTTATACCCAAAACATATTAAAAGCTCTTGAATGAGGTTGATCTTTCTGAAATGCCCATGTTTTCAGGTCAAATTGAGTGAATACTGGTATTTCTAATGATTCCTCATAATTACCAATATAACTGTATTATCATTGATAGTTTTCCTGTGATATAGATTGAGTGTATATTTTATGAAATCTAATCATTAATTTTTGAAATTACTGAGATGGAATAATGTATATATGGTGATGTCCAGGATAAATTCATAGTCATTCTATTTTGAGGGTGTGTGTACTACTTTATTTTTATCTACTTTAAAAAAATATTTAATTATTTCTCATTGAGGTAGCATTGATTTACAGCATCATAAGTTTAGGCATATAGGTTCACACCTCTTCAGATGTAAGTTACCACATCATGCCCATGAACAGAATACCAATTATCCTCACTCATAGTTCATTGTCCTCCCCTTTGCTTTCCACTCTCCCCCCGTTTTGTAGACTTAGTTCTGAGGTCAGATTTCTAGGATTTATTTTGGTTCAGTTTTGTCTCTTCCTTTGCTTTACTTTCTTTATACCCCACATAGAAGGACAATTATCTGGTATTTGTTTTATTCCTTCTGATTTACTTTGTTCAGTTTGATCTCCTTCAGCTCATTACATTGTCACAGATGATAAGAGTTCATGCCTTTTTCATAACTGTGTAGTATTCCCCCTCCTCTCTCTCTCTCTCTCTCTCTCTCTCTGTGTGTGTGTGTGTGTGTGTACACATACCTCTTAATCACTCATTTGTCCTTGGGTATTTAGGTTGTTTCTATAACCTGAATGTTGTAAATGATGTTACAATGAACATTGGAGTGTGTATATCCCTTCAAATTAGTGTTTTTGCATTCTTTGAATAGATACCTGTAAGTGGAATTGATGGGTCATATGGCAGGTCAGCTTTTAATATTTTGAAAAGCCACCATATGATTTTCCATAAAGCCTGGACCAGTCTACATTTCTATAAACAGTGAACAAGGGCCCCTTTGTCTCTATTTTTGTCTCCACACCCTCACCATACTTGTTTCTGGTGTCTAATATGTACCATTCTCATGGACATGAGATAGAAGATTATTGTAGTTTTGATTTGTATTTTGCTGGCAATAAGTGATGATAAACCAAAAAAATAAAATAAAATAAATTCCAGATATTAGCACCAAAATATTCAGTGAGTACCACTAACCCAGGACCAAGCCTGTGCCAAGCCTGTGCTAGATGCTATGGGCAGAGTGATGAAAAGACTGAGTCTTGTCCTCCAGAGCTTGTGTGCTAGTGGAGAGATAAGCAACTAAGAGATTCTCATAGGTAATGATTTTGTATCTATATTTATTTTCCACTTGCGTTTGTATCCCTATATTACACAAATACCCCAATTTTATAAATATATGAGACACATCTATCTTTGCATGCATATGCATATTCTTTCTACTGGTTAACCTGATTTTTTATCCACGTAGAATATGACGAACTTACTTCCTCCATACACTCTATTCTGAAAATATTTTCATCATTGTATGGAGAAACCAAATGAGTTATTCATTTTAGTTGTTTCTGTACATTTGTTCTTTCATTATTATAAAATATTATCTCCCAGGAACTTCTTATATCTTTAGGGGGATATACTTGATTACTTAGTCCTAGACTTGAAGTAGCACAGTCAAGGTTTGCAAAACTTTGATATTCCTTATTGTTACTATTTTGAGATGACAAAGTAAACAGATCTCCTGTCTTCTACATTATGAGATTATCTGGATATTGAGAGTGTCAACGAAGAAAAGGAAGTCAGTGATTTCACTTGCTCAGGTCCTGAGTGGTCTCCTTGCAGTGCTTTTTGTATATTCTCATACCAACCCGAGCTCTGTAATTAGTTATTCATCAGTAGAGCAGTTAATGTGCTGTACACAGGCACTTGTAGAAAACCTAGAAGTTGAAGTGGTGCCAAAATGGATTTCTTGTATGCATAAATGCAACATGAATAACATTTCAGATTTTATGAGCCCTTCACCTATAAGATAGACATTATTCAAACTGAGGACTAGAGGGGAAATCCAAACATTCTTCACCACGTTGTGAGTCAATAATTCTTAATTAGTGCTTTGGGAATGATGAATAACCACAGAAAGAGAACTGTGGTTGTTAAAACTTTAGTCAGCCTTTCCCATATGCATGAACTCCCTTTATTTCCCTATTTGCTGTTATTTAAATCGATCAGATGCCTCCTGGTTTTATGATAAGTAAAGTCATAAGGTTATGGTAGAAATTTAATGTAGAAACATCTTTCTGAATGGTTTTTACAAGCTGATTTTTTTTTCTGTTTTTAGATTTGGATCCTACAAAGAAGGACACAATTTTGAGAATAACCATCATTTTCATATGAGCACTCCCAAATACTTTCTATGAACTATTTAAAACAAGTATGCATTGACTGGACAAGTCTAAGGAATTCAGAAGTGTGTTCGATAAAAAGAAGAGCGTGATGAAAGTGGGAAGCTACACACAAAGAGCCTCAATTTTGAAAACTTGTGGTATCGAGGCAGTGGAGGATTCTATCACTGTGTAAAATACATTGCTTAATAAAAACATTTCTCCAACTTGTTTTTCTTAAATGTCATTAAAAAACTAGAATGGGAGGCAATATAAGAAAGTTTTACTGTAAGAGATTAGTAAAATCATCTTACCATTTGATGCTTAAAAAATGGAAATTGATGTATAGAATAGTTGGAAGAACTACTTGCAAAATCAATCGTTTTAAATTTCTCTTGGGACAAAGCAGAGGAAAAATGTTTAAGTTTTAGTCTAATTTAATTTGAGGAATAATTATACTTAGAACTTCCACTGATTTGTTATTACCAGCCTACTCTTCACCACCCTTCTCTGGGTTTTGAGACAGTCATCTGTCTTTCCCCTCATGTTTCCATCACTCCATACCTGTATGTGACACACCATGTTAATGTTCTCTAGTCAGTTAGGACACCAACTGTCAGGAACATTATCATACAAGGGGTCATTATCATACAAGGGTCCCCACAGAATGAATTTTCCCTAGAACCCAGAAAGTACTGATGGAGGAGAATTTAGCCTCAGAGTACCATCTAGTCAAGGAATGGTGATTTGAATGTTTGGGGAGTCATATGACATCTTAGAATGGAAAAGGCCCTGAAGCTTGTTTGATTCTGGGGAATTAAGATAAAAATGATAAGCAAGAGAATTTTCCATAAAAATAAAAGTTTTATGTCACAATAGGTCATAGGGAGGTTTCTTGAAAATATAGAATAAAAACATAGAGCGTATTACCACATGTGAAAACATTCTTTCCCTGAGGTGCTTTTAAATATATGTCCACAAATTATTTGGCACTTCCTTCAACAGGTGGATCTTCATTTGCTTCTCTTCAGTGTGGGGTAGACTTAGTAACTCACTTCAGATGAAGAGAATAAAAGGTAGGAGGCACATGACATCCAAGCTTAAGTTGTAAAGGATGTTACAATTCCTGCCTTAGCTTCCCTCACCAGCCTCTGAGTGGAACCAACTGACAGGAGCAAACTGTGGAGAGGTAGTAGAGAGCTGAGCCTCTTGCCAACAGTCTCACAACCTTAGAAATGGCGCTCCCTACCCTTCTACCCATATCTTGACTGAACTCATCTTTGTCTAAGTTCCACAACCATCTAGCTTAGACAATGCTAGATCCTTAACAGATAATAGCTGTCACTGTAAGTGACCTGTGTATTGGGGTAGTTTGCTGTGTACCCAGAGATAACTTGAGCCTATTCATGTTTGGGGAACTTGGAGAATCTGGAAGCAGAAACATACTTACCTTAGCAAATATGTACCTGATGCCTATTCTATCCATAGTAATAGGGCAGTGATAGGAGGTTTGCTGAACTGAGAAAACCAATGGCCCTTTCCTCTGGATCCAAATCATCAAGTCTGAGAGACAAAATAATGACGATTACTTGATTAGTAACTATTGACTGTTGACCCTCTATTAAACCGAGCGCTTTATCATTGTGATCGTCTGACCACAGCATGGCAGGATTCTGTAACCTAAGTGCCAACTGAGTTCTTGTCACCTTTCAGCTCTGGAAGAGGTGATCAGAACCCCCATTCCACCCCTACCTAGAGATTGTGACTTCCCCAGGATTTCTGAGAGTGGTGGTAGCTAAGGGGGAAAATCCACATCTTTATGGCCAGCTCTCTCGATGATGTCCTTCCACTCACAAGTCTTGGCTCACAGACACTCTCATTCCTGCATTTCTGACACTTGGGTCATGCGACAGTGAAAGGTAAAGGCAAGGGAAGGATGCATTTCATGTCAGCCAGAGCCTGCAGGGACTCCTGTTTCTGGAAGGTGCAGGGAAGTAGATCGACAACAAAAAGCAAGTGTTGCCTCTGTTCCGTGCCAGCAAATATAGATCTCAGCTCTTGGTTTCCTCAAAGTAAAACAACATACGCACCATGTGTTTTAGCGGGAAGCATATTTTACTGAAACTTTGGAAAGACAGAGGCATTTAGAACTGCAAAGCATCTTCGTACAGACTCGGTATGTCTTGCTTTTTAAATCTTGGATCTCTTCCATGTCATGTTGTTTAGAACAGAAAAACACTTCTATTTTTTGTACATCTCTTCCAGATTTCTGTTAATTTCTAATGCAAACCAGATTATCTTTTGCTTAGTCTCTTGTTTATGTTTTACTTCTTAGGAACTTAATCTCAAATGACTTACCAAAAAGTGGACATTTCAATACACTTTTCTTGAGAAGCATACAGCAGAGACAGTTTGAAGTTCACAATTAGCATCATAGAGATGTGAATAACAGTGCCCAGGTAACTTGCAATGACGCCACCTCTCCAGTTGCACATGAACATTTATCAAATCAAATCTGACCCTATGCTGGAACAAAAGACCAAAAGCAAATGTTGAAATATTGAATTAAAACAGTACATTTTCTTGTGGTATATATTCACAATGGAATATTACTCATCAATTAAAAATGACAAATTCGACGATTTTATAACAACATGGATGTACTTAGAAGAAATCATATTAGCAGAAACAAGCCATTAAAAAAAGAGAGAAACCAAATGGTTTCACTAATATTTGGGATATAGTGAAAAAATAAACAAAAGACTTGAGGAAAAGTCAAAACAAGCTAAGCACCAAACTGAAGTGCATAACTTTGAGCAGGAGGGAAAGGGGGGGGAAGGGAGGGGAGGGGAGGGGAAGTAAATCCCTGGGATTACAATGTTGTGAAATTTATATATAAATAAATTAATTTTAAAAAAATAAAAAATTTTCCCTGGACAAAAAAACCCCACAACAACAGTACATTTTCTAATGACAATGAAGCGAAACTAAAAACAAGAAGGTCCTAAATATTGGAAAATGGATATAAGTATCTAAATGACCCATAAGTCAAAGAAAAGATTCAGTGGAAATTAGTAAACATTTGAACTAAATCATAGTGAAAATATGGTACATTGAGCGATATAGAAACAATAGGATATCTGTCTGTCTGTCTATCTGACTTTATCTCCTATGGGTTCTGGCCTCTGGAAAACTTAGACTAATACAACATCAAAACTGAAAAGAACTTTAAATGAAAGGAAAATATAGACCAGCCTCTGCTGGGTATATAGATGCAAAGTCCGAAGCAAAGTACCGGCAAGCTAAATTATTTAGCACTGCATAAAATACATTATGACCCCCAGCGATAATATGGGTTTGGAGAAAAGGAGACTGTCAACGCCATCACAGGAAGTGCTAAAATAAAGAAGCCTGCAGAACAATGCTACACACCTGCTCTGCAAGAGGTTCCTGATGTGCTGACACCACCTAAAGTTATCCCTAGAAATGTAAGCGGCCTGGTCTGCCAAGTCCCAGATCAGGTCCTCGCAGGAAAAGGACATTGTACCAGAAAGGGAAGAGCTCAATGGGTCACGCATTGGGCCAGCAACTTGCAGTGAGAGGGGAGTTGGAGTGAGTGGAGGGGGGACGTCCGATAGTAGGTCAATAACTACACAAATATGGCTGAAGTTGTAAGAGAATAATAAAAAATTAAAAAATACATTACGACCGAGTTTGGTTTATTCCACGAATGAAAGGTCTATTTTACGCTGGAAATTAACCTATTGCCAATATAATTCTCCACCTTAACAGTATATGTAAATATATATGTAAACAAGCATTTGATAAAACTGTTGCTACACATGATAAAACTTCATACGCATTCGTTAGTAAAATAACTTCACGAATTAGGAATAGATGAAAACTTCCTCAATCTGATCAAGCAAAGACACAAAATCTTACAGTGAACGCAACAATGAACTAATGATGTTCTCCTCTTGCCTTCCACGTGAAAGCTGCTATCACCCCCTCATTTGATCTTGTTTATAGCTGAAAGAATAAAGAAATCACTGCCATTTTAGACCACATGATTGCTTGTGTAAGAAAATCCATCAGGATCTACAGAAAAACTTTTAGAATTGCTGGAAACAAGAATCAACTGGAAAATCTCCCCACTGGAATGAACTGGAGCTAAACCAGGGCTCCGAAGCACCATCATCCACGTCCCTGCTCCTGGAAATGTCACCCATGGCCTATTAGCACTGTTTTAGACAGGGTTCTTCAAAGAAATGAATCTTGCATTGGTGGGATATAGGAGAAAATTCCCCTATAACATCTAGATTCTTCTATAGCCAGATAGGCAAATTAGCACCAGACAGATCAGTCAGAGAAGAGGCCAAATTTAATAACATGTGGAGAATTTACATGGCTGTAAAATGGAGCAAACCAGGGAGATTTTACACACACATGTATATATGTATGTGTGTAACATGCATGTATATACATACACATATAGTGTTTAAGGGATTGGAACATGAAGGTGAGAGAAAGGGTGAGACTTCACATGATAAGGAGGGGATGATTTCATCCTTTCACTCTGAAATAAAAAAGATGAGTTTCTCAAACAGGCATGACATGTTTGATGAACCTGTACCTGGATGGCACCTGCAAAATCAAGCCACATTCTTCTAGGTCATAAAAAGTGGGAGCAGTGATTGCTTCTTGATTGCTTCTTGTACTAGGGAAAGGGCAAATGTTTGAAACAAGGACAAATCTCTTCACCTCTAGGACGTTCACGGCATCCTTCAGTGTTGATACTCGAATACCTAAGGATCTCAGGTCCTCTCACCTTTCGTTCCCCATACCAAGGTAACATTTGTTGGAAGAGACCTCCTTTGGGTATTGAGAAAAGCTTAGTTGCTCTTTCTGAGGTCCTGTGATGAGTCAAGTCGACTCATAAAATGAACTGTGAGAAGCACAGTGACAGCATGTGGATCCTGTAACAGTGTGGATGTCTCAGGGCTTGTCCACTTCTATTGAATCAGAATTTGCTTTTCAAGGTGGTCTTGAGCTTGGAACCTCAAGCCTGGAGTAGAGATTAAGATGATTCTGGATGACTCATGTGTCGAGACATTGGCAAAAGACAACTGAACCAACAACATAAAAATACAATTACTAGCTCTCTAAGAAGGAAGCTTTCAAACTATTAATACAAATAACTCTTTCATATACAATGCCCAGTGCATTCATCAATGATGACCAAGCACAGAAGGAGCTAAGACAGCACAACCAGCAAAACGAAAAGAGACAGACAGATGGTGCAGGTAGGGGGGTTACTACTTATAGCCATTAAAACAACTGTGCTTACTGAGCTGAAGGACATAAAAGCCAAAATCGAACATTCTAGCAGGAAACTGGAGTGATGAAACCTAACAAAGTAGATATGAATAAAGACAAACTTAAAAATTCTCAAAAAACACTCTAAAATTAGGAATTCAGTGAACTGGTTTAACATTAGAACAAACAAATAACCAAAGACCTGAAAGAGTATAGAAGAAATGGAGACTCAGAGTGAAAGACTCCCTGGGAATTGGGGTAAATGCATCTGTTTAATATTTGTGAAGACACTGGCCTTTTTCTGTATATAAATGCTTGGTTGCTAATCCCTTTATGCCTTTACATTGTGTAAAGGCATGCTCTGTGCAAGTCAAAGCCTACACCTTTCAGCAGAAAGCACAGGACCACCGGTGTTCTGTCATCCCCCAGCCTGAGATGATCACTTTCAGGCAAACTAGTGAGTCAGTGCCTTTACGCATCTCAGCCTGTTGAGGAATCCTGAGGGTTGAGGTAGAGTGAGGGTGTGGCTGACTACATTTCCTATGGATTGTTGAGCCGGTTTGAACAAACTCCTTTGGCTGCCTTGGAGGGAGGGGTCCCGCCTGTGGCTAAGTGGGGGAAAAGGGAGGGTTTGTCATCCTGAAAATCCATGTGCTCTGCTTTGGAGACAGAAAAGAGCAGCCCTTGAAATGGTGAGTGAACTGGTGGTATTCTTTGTCACTCCAGCAAAATGCAACATGTTCTTCATGCTCCTTTTTTGGAAGGTTTCCGAGGAAATCCATAAAATGGAAATGAAATCAATGATTTAATTTTCTATGAAAATTTGGGGTACTTGTTAATGAATATTCTGGGGCTTGTGTTTTGTAATTGAACCCACAATGATTGATGCTTCCAGGGATTTAATTTCTCTGGTGGCTTTCTCTGTAGAGAGGAAAGATGTAGATTCCTAATGATTACACTTCTTCCTAGCAGAGTAAAAACATCATATCAACATTTCTCTGTTGTTGTTTTGCCATGATGGAAGCTTTCTAGCAGTACTTCTGTAAACAACTTCAAGCATTTCTGGCAGTTTTCCACTTTGCTTTTTTTCTTTAAAAAATTGAGTTGCAAGATGTCAAATTTGGTTTCTGTGTTTTTGAAAAAAGTTTAAATCTGGGAATGTATTTGAGTATGTCCTTATGGGGACAAACATTAGGACTGAATATTTGTGTTCCACCAAAATTCTTATGTTGAAATCCCCACATCTCATGTAATGGTATTAGGAGGTAGAGCCTTTGGAAGGTAATTAGGTCATCAGGGTGGAGCCCACGTGAATAGAATTAGTACCCTTATAAGAAGAAGCATCAGGGCTGTTATCTCTCTCTTCCTGTTCTCTGCCATGTGAGGACATGAAAAAAACCCTTTGTAAAGTAGGAAGAAAATCTTACCCAGACACAGACAAGCCAGCAACTTCATCTTGGATTTCCCAGTTTCTAGAACTGCAGAAAATGTTTTAAATTGCTCTGTCTTTGGTAATTTGTTATTATGTCACAAAATAAGAGAATTCATGTGGTAATCCAGTAATTCTCATGGGGGGGGGTGTCATCTGAAAATCAAGGCAAGCAGAATCCTTTGGGGGATTCGTGGAAACATTCAAATCTCTCTCCCTACTTTATAGTGGACATTTAATCGTTCACTTCCTCTAATCTAGAGACCATACTCTCCTTTCCTCCCTCCTCGCACTCTAACCAATTTCCTTAGTGGAACCTAGTAATTCAAGAGCTGTATCCTATTACTTTTCATTCCTCATGTTTTCTAAATTCCAGTACACTTTTTAAATGATCAGATGGAGTCTGAGAACAATGGAAGAGTTAAGAAAAAAGGAAAAGTGATTATCTGCTGGATTGTGGACTAGTGAATTTATTTTATACAATTTCACTCCCAAGTATTTGCAAAACATCTGATTATTTTAGTCCAAGCTTCCTATGCTAACAATGCAAACTATCCTCTCTTCGTTAAATTACCTTAATTTGCACTAAGGAGCTCTAGAAGAGTTATGGCCTTGACTGCCTTCATTATATGAGCAGTTAATAGGAGCTGTAACATAATCAAGTAATTCAGAGTGAAGACATTAAAGAAGACTCCAGAATGGGAACCACTTAGTCAAACATTGATTAATCACACAAATAATTCAAATGAGACATCCTTAATACGCTATCATTTTTTTCCTGCACTCAATTTTCAGATGTAAGAGGCAGATCATAAGAGAAAAATATACCCATTTCCAAACCCCAAAAATCACCATCACAGAACTGGAGGAGAATCTAGAGATCACATAAATCAATTTTCTAGTTTTGCAGGCAGAAAATGAATTCAGAGGCTCTGGGTGACTTGCTCAAGGACACAGCTAAATAATAGAAAAGCTGGACAAGAATGAGAGTTTCTTGATTCCCTGGTTCAGGCTTTCCACCTTCCACATGATATTGTCTCGGATAAAATTTGGTGAGAAAAACATTGCAAGGGTGTATCTTGAGGGTCTAATAGAGTCCAGACCTCTACAACACAAAAACTGATGTTCCATTTGCCTGTCAAACCTATATCTCAGACGTGCAGAGGGTGTTCCAGACTTGGACATTCTACCCTACTGAACAGCAGGGCACCTCCCACCTGCACCTGTTTTCTTTCCTTTTCTCCTTCCCCTAGTCACTAGCACAGGGTCCATCTCTCCTACCGAGACTCTTTTTCCAACCACTTCTTTGAGCTTATTTCTCTACTTCACTTTGTAAGTCCTGGTGTTAGTAGCACTGTGGAAATTCTACCTCCTCCCCATCTTGTGAGATGCCCTTGCCAATAGGAGCCCACACTCACTCCTGGCTGCTTTTGTCCCTGACAGCTTGCCTGTCTGCCTGTCTGTCTCCTACTCTCCTTCCTTCCTCTGCTTCTCGAGTTATCACTCCCTTCCTTGCCTCTGCTGGAGACTACAGGCATAGAGACTCAAGACCCGTCTTGAGGCTAAGGACAGTTAGTTCCTTCTACCTGCCACTTGGCTTCCTCTTTGAGGTCAGGTTCTACCTGTATCCTTAGTTCTAGCTCAGTAATCTATTTGAAGGCTTAGGTCAACACTCACCAATCATTTTATGATCCAGCCCTATCAGTTAAAAAAAAAAAGATTCTGTGCTCTCAATATCTTACTTATACCCATACTATGGGTACATACATACCCATACATACATATCCATACATACATACCCATACATACTATGATACCTATCAAGTACAATGCCTTTAGAGAAAATGAAATGTAAGAAGTTGCAATCATTTCTCTCTGTATGTCCCGTACTCCTCTGTCCTCCTGAACTGGGCATTGGATACTCTGGAAGTCATAAGTGGGGTCAGACTGGGTTCAGTAATATAATGTCTTACTGCCACTTTTTTTTTTTAAAGCACTTAATATGTGCCAGGCAGGTATCAGGCTTGAAATAAATTTGAAGATTTGCAGGGGCTCTGTGTATAGATACTGTTGACTCAAATGTGACTGTTGAAGACACTGAGGTTGAGGCCTAGACTCACATGGGAAAAAGAGGTGCAGCCTCTGTGTCCTTCAAACAGACATCTCCTGGGGCTCAGCCATGCTGGAGGCTCCCCAGATCTGACCAGAAAGGGTTTGGTTGGGTTGAGTGGGTATTATGAGGCTTAAATAAAAGGCCAGTGTATGGAATTGGTTTGAAGAATTCTTTTAAAACCTGAAAATGTCTAATAATTCAGTCTTCTAGCACATTGGAAATTCTGTTGACTTTGTGTCTCGGGCTCTTATCATTTATAGCATTAGTTCAAATGCACTTTAAGTTTCAAATATTCAACTTCTAAATTAACCTTAATGAACTTTTCATAATCTCAAGAGTTTGAATTTCCTGAATGAGAAACAAAGGCAAGTCATTGCAACATTTTAGAGAGATGAATGAATGAAAATTTCAGAGAGATCGCTATGTTCTTTCAATTTTCTCATTGAGATTATTACTGCAAATACTTTAAAGTGAATATAGATAATAGGAAAAGAAAAGAAAGAATTGCCCTAAGTTATGGTAAGTTCTTTCCCCATCTACAATCTGCATTGGTATCACTTTCAAAATCCTGATCCTTATCAGAATAATGAACTAGAAATTAAATGTATTTCTTTTCATCAGATGACTTTTCACCCTACACATGGTAAATGCCATTGAAATGAGTGATTTTAAACTCTCATATTCAGAGGTAGCATTTGTCCCTTTACACAATATTGACATAATATGTTACCTTGAATCCTACCTATAATTCTTTCTGATTCTCCTCATCATCTTTTTAACTAACGCTCTGATGGTCCATTATTATACAATAAACTATGACTCATGATGTTATAGGTTCAAGATCCACTCAGAACTGGTTGTGTCCTTCCATCACACATGACAGTGGCTGGGGTCTCTTGCTGGCCTGAAAGTGGTGACTGGGCTGGATGGGGGGACCGAGCTGGCTTTATCCACGTGGCTGTGCCTTGATGGGCAAGGCTGGGGGGCTGGTCTCAGCTGAGCCCCTTAGCTGTTTGTTTGCTCTGTATTGCTAGGTAGTTGGTCTACCCGGCACCTCCGGTCCCTGGCTCTCAGAAGCAGGAATGTTCCAGCAGACAGAAGCTGGAAGCTTTCAGAAGAATAAAACTTAAACCTTCTGAGTTCTAGAATAAGGTTACCCTGGTCATACCCTATTCTCCAGGGTAGTTCAAGGACAGGTAGCAGATCTCACATCTCAATAAAAAAAGCGTCAAAATGTATGTAGCCATTTTCAATCCGTCCTAGCCAGATTTCAGGATTTCATTTTACCTTTCTAAGAAAGGCAACAAATGCTGAGCTAACTAAGTTGACTTCCCCACGTGGTTCATCTTGGGCAGGGTAATGGAACTACTGATCCCAAGGCCCATGTACTTCTCGCTGCATACCTCGTTCAATGCAATTATTTATTTATTTGTTTGTTTGTTTGTTTGTTTAGAGACTAGGTTGCACTATGTTGCCTGGGGTAATCCTGTGGACTCAAGCGATCCCCTGGGGACTCAGCCTCCCAGGTAGCTGGGATTACAGGCACCCAGCATGGGACCCAGCTGCTTTTTCAAGACCAGGTCTTTCTATATTGCCAGGGGTAGTCTCGAACCCGTGAACTCAAGGGATCCCAAGTCTCTTGCTTCCCAGCGCTTGGACAAGAGGTGTCTGCCACCACCCCCAGTTCAGTGCAATTTTTTAAAAAAGAATGTATGAGGCTAATATTGTTTCTTTTCTGATCCTCCTCTTTTAAGTAGGGGTGGTCCAGATGAACCCTTGGTCCTGTGTTTCTCAGTGTACATGTTCCCACTGTCTCTTTCCTTTCTTATTGGTCTAGTTCCTTCCTGTCACAGGAATGAGGTTAAGGGATGAGAAGGGGTAGGTGGGGCGGGGGGGGGGGGTTCACTAACAGCTTGACGATTGTAGTGGCACCAGACATTGTCCATTGTGTACACTTCAGGGTTAATATAATCTTGAGATCCAAGCAAGCAAGGGATTTATTCATGGAAGCAGCACTATTTATTTGAGGTAAATGGGGAAGGGAAACTAATGGCATAAATAGCTGTGGGGTGAACAAATAACTATCAGCCATTCTGTAGCCCAATATGAACCTATACTGTAAAGAATCTGGTTTTAAATCAAGATATTAGCCAACAAAAGCAAGAAGAGCATGTTTCACAGTAGCCTTACTCTACAAATGGTTTTTGAAAAGCAACCTTCTAGTACATGACATTTACTCTGTTGCTCACATTGTCACAGGAAAATCAGGGGTTATCTCTAGCAGAAGACACTCATCTTTACGAGTAACCTAGCCTCTGCTTTTCTTTATCTCAAATTTTCAAAAGATGCTTCTTTTCTCTTCCAGCAAAGTACTAGTTATGCTAACCCTTTCAGTTTTCCCTATGACAGTGGAGCCTTCTGTTCTATATGAATAATTATATTTTTGTATTGCTCTAATAACCTATTGCCACTGCTGCTACCATCTATAATATCCCTTCAATTTAAATGTAGTGTCAAACCTTTGCAAACATCGTGTCTACTCTCTTTCAAAATGCTAGGACTTGTTTCAATTTCTGCAGCTAAATCTACCTTATTTTCTACCAAATGGCAAAAGTACTGAAGACATCTATAAAAGCAACTTGGAAATCTACATCACATGTGAACTGGGGGGGGGAGCCCCCTTCTAGGTGCTTCTGAATGTAACCATGCTGAATAGCACATCACATATGCAGAGCCAGGACTTCAAAGCTACAGCAAAATTAAAGTTCAATCAAAGCATCGTTCACTTGGAACATTTTTGCTTTGTGGATATCAAGTACCTCATGTACTTGCAGTGGCTTGAATTTCCATAAAAAGAACAACAGGAGTGCGAGATTGCATTCCCTAAAAGTGATGGTAGCTGCTATCATCACAAAGGGGGAAAAATTAAGGCAGAGGGAAGATGACAGGAGTAGATTTAGCTGGAAATGAAAAGCAGAGTGCTTGAGCACTGCAGGGGAACATTAGCAGGATGGTGAGGTGTATCATTTGATGTGTTCCTTTACTGTCTCTTTTATTTGCAATGTATGTGGTTTGGGGGATTTATTTGATTTTTGAAGCATCACCTGGCTTTCCTGGCTGGCAAGGAATGCAAGTGTGGCTCAGTTTAGGGCAGTGATATCCAAAATGGGATTTCCTGGGGTTGCACAGACAATTACTGGTGGTTTGAGGGAAATGAGAATTGGAATCATTCCTTTATTCCATAGTATTTTAGTATTTTAAGTTTCTATTTTTGGTTACATTTATAGCAAGGTTACTGCAAGCGAGATCCCTGAGAGGCAGCATTGACATTGTCTGAGAACCTGTTAGAAAGGCAAATTCTTGGGTCTCGTCTCAAACTTACTGAATCTCTGAGACTCTAAGGGCTCGGGTCTGACAATCCGTGCTTGAGCAAGCTCTCCAGGAGATTATGAAGCTTGCTGAGGGTTGAGAGCAAACTGGTTTCCAATATCTGTATTTATAAATAAAAACACAGGTGGGAGATGCACGCACAGGTTTTTACTGAGGGGATGCTTGACGACCTGAAATTTGTATCATGCGCTACTACAGTTTAATTCAATAAAAAGTGATTTCAAAACATTGAAGATGATACTGAGGTGAAAACCCGCCGACTCGCCGACTCAAACCTCTCCACCTTCTTTTTTTCTGCATTGTTAATTAACCCTGGTGTGGGGAAGGTCATTTTGCCCTTTTCCTTTCTTGCTTTCTGGATGAAGTAAGCAAGCTGCTAAAGTCCTCTGCAAAATGAGAATAAAATGAGATAGCTCTATCTCACAGGACTGTTACAAGACCTAAATGAGTTCATGTGTCCTGGAAGCACATAGTGAATCTTAAGCACAAAATAGCTGATTTTTTTTTTCTTCTAGCTATGGTCCTCACAGCATCAGCAGTTTTAAGTTCCTCTACTGCTAGGGTGGATGTGGTAGGCCCCAGATGTATCAGTATGTTACATTATGGAAGGCCCCCCATCTTACCTTCTATAGACTATCACCTGATTTATCATACTTCGTGAAACCTTGACAATAAAGACAGTTGAAGAGGCCAGTGAGTCATGTCATTCAACGTATTTACCTTTTCTAAGAATTCTACGTCATTCTCCATGGAAATTTAGGGAGCAAGGAAGAGCCGTGTGGGTGATGCTGTAGACTGTAGCAGTTCATCATCACACAGTTGTAAGAATCAGCTTGGAGGGTCCATATAATATCCGGATGGCACCTAGATCACTCGTGCCTCCAGCTGTGCGTGCTTCTGCCTGGCAGCTGGGCACAGCTGAGCTAGTTCATGGGGATGATGAAAGTGTTGGTAAATCAACAGGCACATGGAAAAATTGCTCAATGTCACTCACTATCAATAAGGGAATGCAAATCAAAACCACAACGAGATACCACCTCACACCAGTAAGAATGGAAGCCCCCCCCCATCTTACCTTTGCCCACATTCAAAAAATGGGCAACAACAAGTGCTGGCAGGGATGTGGAGAGAAAGGAACACTGACACTGCTGGTGGGAATGTAAACTGGTTCAGCCACTATGGAAAGCTGTGTGGAGGACCCTCAAACTCATGAAAATGGAATTACCATTTGACCCAGCAATCGCTCTTCTGGGAATCTACCCAAAGGAGACCTCAATGTGGGGACAAAGGGAGACCTGCTCCGATGTTTACTGCAGCGCTATTTATAATTGCAAGGACTTGGAAGCAACCCAACTGTTCCCAAACAGATGACTGGAGGAAAAAGATGTGGTACATATACACAATGGAGTATTACTCACCAATTAAAAACGACAAATTGGATGATTTTTTTTTTTTTTGAGACTAGGTCTCGATATTTTTGCCCAGGGAACCACAGGCTCACATTGCCGGGGTGCCACGGACTCAAGCAACCCCCAGCCTCAGCTTCCCAGGTAGCTGGGATTACAGGCGCACACCACCACATCCAGCTAGTTTTTTGGAATTAGGTCTCCCTGGGTTGCTCCAGGCAGGACTCAAACTGCGATTCCCAGACCCCGCCGCGACTCCATAAGCTGTTGTTTACAAGCACGCACCACTGTGCCCGGCCTAAAATTTGATGATTTTATGTTAACATGGATGTACTTAGAAGAAATCATATTAGCAGAAACAAGTCAAAAAGAAAAAAAAACAGACACCAAAAGGTTTCACGAATATATGGTATGTAGTAAAAAATATACAAAAGTCATGAGGAAAAGTCAAAACAAGTTAACCACCAAACTGAAATACACAACTCCAGGCGGGGAGGGGGGGTGAACCCCTGGAATTACAAAGATGTGAAATTTATATATAAATACATTATTGAAAAAAAAAAAAGAAAGTGTTGGCAAATCTGGATCTCTGGAGAGATCCAGAAGACCTGGGAAATGCTCCTAATCTTTGTGTTCTTAAGAATCACCGGGCACGGTGGCACATGTCTGTAAGCTTCAGCGTATGAAGCGGCTGGGGCTAGGGATCGCAGTTCGAGTCCTGCTCAGGGCAACACAGTGAGACCTAGACCCCAAAAATAGCTGGACGTGTGGTGGCGCGCGCCTGTAATCCCAGCTACCTGGGAAGCTGAGGCTGGGGATTGAGTCCATGGTACCCCGGGCAACGTGAGCCTGTGATTCCGTGGGCAAAAATAGCAAGACCTAGTCAAAAAACAAAAAAAAAAAAACCCAAAAAACCGAATCACTTGTGTGTAATGGATATTATTCTATACCCTTAGCCCCATCCTGAGATTTTTATTCTGTTGGTATGAAGGTGGCCTAGACTCTGTATTGTTAATAAGCTTCCCAGGTGATTCTGTTGGAAGTGGTTCATGCTAAAGAGAAATTCTGTACCCAGAATCACAGATGTTCTTGAGCTGATAAGCACTTTAGAGCTCATCTGGTGTGATACTTCTTAACCTATTTCTCTTCATTAGTGTCAAGACGATTGTCATTAAGATAAACGCATGACACATTCTCATTAATATATTCAAGTTTGACAAAACTCATAAACGCTGGGAAGGACTGAAAAAAATTGCTGAACTATTAGCAGCGGTAATTTATGGCGGACTGAGACATTGATAAGATTGCCCTTGTGCTCTGTTCAAGCCCCTGCTGTTGAATTTAACACCGACTGTTGAGAAAACTTATCACGATACAAGAGAGTGAGAATAAACGTCAGCACTGGGGCAACTTTGAATCTAGCCCAGTTGAAAAAAAAAGAGGGGGGCAGTGTGAGGGGGGCCTTCTCAAGGGCATCAACAAACACACTGTATGGAATCCAAAAATAATAAAAGAGAAAAAAACTCATTAGTGATCTTGAAGATGTGATTAGTAATAGATTTCTCGGTGATAGCGCCAGCTAGTGGCTCTTGGTATTTCTTTTCCTCTAAGACACCCCCCCCACCCCCCCACCCCCAAATTGTAGCTGGGCACTAGTAGCCAGAAACAAAAAGATGAAAACTCCCAGCCTGTCTTGCCTCTGGGAACGATCATGGGACTGAGTTTTGAGAACAGGATTTAAGAGGAAGTGATGTGGGTGACTTCCAGGCAGTGTCTGATGTTTCTCCTTTCTGTGACTGGAATGTGGAAGTGGGAGTAAAGCAAACATCTTGCACTAGGAGGGGAAGAGTACATGAGTTTGCAGGGGGTTTGCCCTTCCACCATTAGCTTCTATGCCCAGCACTGTGGGGTCTCGTCTTCCCCACCATTGTATGCTCTTGCCCACATGCATGTGTGTATGTGTAAGTGGGTTCACCTGGACCTGGGAGGAAGGGATTAAAGGGCAGCATCAACCCAGGAGGGGAGCAGGGGATTAGAGAGCAGGGGAGGGGGTGAGTAGGGG
>PVHY01022300.1:0-10353 GCA_004024945.1 Uropsilus gracilis
CCCAGGCCTCTTGACTCCCAGCACTTTGATTACAGGCCTGTACCTCCACCCCGACTTAGAAGAATTTTCTGTTGGGTTTGGGGTCCCTCCCAGAACCATTTCCCTGAGGCCCGGAGGGTCTTTCCATCCCTGCATTTTGTAGGCTACTTTCGTGAATGCAGAGCATCCTCATCCATGCTGTGAGCACCTAATAGGTACCAAAACCTCGGGGTGATGAAATCCCCATCCAGGCCATCTGGACTCAAAACCAGATCTTCTCACCCCCCCATAGCCAGGCCTCCTCCTGCCAAGCTGGGGCTGCTCCTCAAGTGACCAGCTCTTTGTGTCTCCTCCATCATCTTGGCCTCCAGTGGAGACTTCTGGTCCCCGTGTCTCTGGCTGGGGATGGAGTGCAGGGACTGGTAGCATTCTTGTGACCTCATTCTGAGATGTGCTGTTCTAGTTAGCTGCTTCCTGAGGGGAGGGGGACATGAGAAGCTTTTAGGGATGGCTTCAACCATCTGGGTGTTCGCTGGAAACATGACCGTCTCCAGGTTGAGGCTGGGGACAGTTATTCCCTGGGCTGCAGGGTGAAGTGTGGGGGCAGAGGCCAGAAGGGGGATCAGGAAGTTTCCTCAAATAGCCTGGCCAGCCGCCAAATGTAGGAGGCAAGCTGGGGGGCAGCCCAGCTGGGGAGCAGCTGGCCAGTTGGCACCTGGGCCTAGACCTTGGGAGCTGGGCAAGGGGCAGATCTGGAGCAGGGCTGGTAACATCTCTTTACTTACCTGCTAAAATGAGCGTCCCTGGAACGTGGCAACTTGAGCAGGGAGATGATAAAGGTGGGGCCCTGTAAACCAAGTCCATACCCCTGGCCCTCACCCTAGTGCCCCTGACTCACTCAGCCAGTCATCCTTGCTATCCTTACTAGGCCCTGCCTGGGTATCAAGAAGGAGCAAGAGAATGGGGGGCAGGATGGCAGTCAACCAGGGAGAAGAGAGGTCTGTCATGAAGGTGACATTTCAGCCTCAGCCAGGAGAAAGGGGGTAGGAGGCCAGAGAGGCGATGTGTCAGGATGGACAAAAGCACAAGTTTGGGGTGAAGAAAACCTTGCTGCGCTCCAGGGAGAGAAAGCTCCCAGTGTGGCATCAGGCAGGGCGTGGCATGGAAGCAGAGCAGAGGGACAGAAGGTGTGCTGCCGGCACATGCTGATCCCATGGGTGTTTGGGATGCAAACATTTCAGACCAAAACATACCAACACTGAAGACTTTTTTTTTTTTTTTGAGACTAGGTCTCGCTATTTTTGCCCGTGGAACCACAGGCTCACGTTGCCCAGGTACCACGGACTCAAGCAATCCCCAGCCTCATCTTCCCAGGTAGCTGGGATTACAGGCGTGTGCCACCACGCCCAGCTATTTTTTGGAACTAGGTCTCACTATGAGACCCAGGCGGGGCTCGAACCGCGATCCCTAGCCCTGGCCGCTTCATAGGTTGAAGCTTACCGGCATGAGCCACCGTGCTCGGCCCTAAGATGAAACTTCTTTTTAGCCAATAACATGTTTTCTCGTGTCTGGCCTCGCACCAGCCGTGCTATCTAGCAGTACAATCCTGAGGTGAATCTGATGGTTTCTACCTCTGGTGAATCTGTGCGAGGGAGCAGGGAGCGGGTGAGAGGAGCAGGCTGGGAGAGGAGCAGGCTGGGAGAGGAGGCTTGGGGAGATGGGTAGGGGTCTGATCTTGGGGAGAGGGGTAAGGAGTCTCCTAAGTGAAGGTGAAGAATTTGGAGGTTTTAGGCAGGAGACTAAGGGCAGGGAGGAGGGTAAGGGCAGGCAGGGAACCTGGTGAGGAGGCTGTCAGGTCAAGCTGTGTGGCCAGAAGTGAAAGGACTGAGGCAGGAAATGGGGATTGGGGAGCAGGAAAACACAGGGTCATCACCACCCCACTCCCCAGGAAGCCAGTGAGCCCCCCCCATGCACAGTTGCACAGTGACTCCAGGGCCATTCCCCACCCTCCACAGCTCCTCCCCCTCCCTTCCTCCAGGCCCCAGCTACCCCAGAGTCAGCTAGCTGGAGTTTGCATAGGGCGGAGACCAAGAACTGGGGTGTTTTCCTTGGGGTTCCCTCCCAGTCTTTCTCCTTCCTGAATGCTGCCAAGGGAGGGTCAGGGATGGCTTGTCGAGGTTGGGGTGGGGGGCTGGGAGGACTGGGAGGCTGGAAGGGTTGGGAAGTGGCCTTGGGATCCAGGAGCAGCAGTCAAGGCTGGCTGTGGAACAGACCCAGACACAGCACGCTTGTCCAGCCCATGGCTCTGAGCTTAGGGTGTGACCCCGGGCAGGGGTACAAAGGGCCTCTGTCCATGCGGGGCATGGCGCCCGCCTGGGCCAGGCCTGGTGCCTGAGGAGAGAGAGGGGTAGACCTGGGACGCTGGGACAGAGAAGGCCTGAGGTGAGACAAACCTTTGCGTATTGTTTGCAGGCACTTCCTTTCCTTGGCCCTCAGTCTTCTCACCTGTAAAATGGGATCTTAATCCCAGCCTAACACATCATCAGGACCCACTTTGTTGACAGACTAAAGCACCACCTCCCTAGAATTATGTATTTGTGAATATTATTTAACAAGCACAAAGTGATCACCCTTTACCTGTTCACTAAACACTTTACACATACTGACTCATCTAGTATCCTTAACAACTTTTAAGGAAGGCGTATTTATCCATATTTTACAGAGGGGAAACTGAGGCAGAAAGGTGGTCAAGGTCACACCATTAGGAAAACACAGGATTTGAACCCGGGCAATGTGACTACACCTGGCTGCTCCCCTAGAGGAAGGGTGGGCATCCCCTGGGCCAAGCACCAGGACTGGAGGAGTATTCTGGAACACTCCGCCATTGTCTCGCCCTGCCTCATAACTCCTCCACCACCACCCCCCCCTCCAGCCTGTCCTTTGTATGGCTGGGAGTGTGGTGGGAGGGAGCGGTCAGACTCCAGGGAGGCCTCTGGGACCAGAGACCCAGGGCAGGAGTAGGGGTACCGAAGGGATCCTAGGAGGGGGTCACACTTCCTGCCCCATTGCGGGAGGAGGTGTGTGACCTGGAGGTGGAGGTAGATTCGATGTTTAAGTAGGACAGTGCCAGGCTGGTGCCATGTGCTTGCAGGAGCCAGCCCTCCCCCCTCCCCCCAAGGAGTCCAGGGTTCAGTCACACAGGAACCATGAGCTGCCATCAGGAGCACTGGGGCTCCAGGGGTTTCTGGGGTGGCAGGGATATTCCGTGTTTCTTAACAAGCCTAGGAGCAGGCACAGGACATGACCTGCAGAGAAAGGAGGCGGGGCTTCCCAGCCTGAGGAAAAGGGGTGGGGCTTGTTAGGGTGGGCAGGGCACAGGTGGCCCCTTAATGGGTGTGCTGGGGTCAGATGCCAAGGAGTCCAGGGCCAAGCGCTTCTAGGCACAGCTCCAGGCCTGTCTGCTCATCAGCATCATCTGGATGCTTGTTCAAAAGACCTCACCCCAGGCTCCTGAGGTTGGGGCTCTGCCCCAGATGCCCAACTAACTCCCTGGGGGTGCTGACCTAGCCAGGCACCTGGGAATCCTGGGGAGCCCTTGTGCTCACCCTCTGCTGCACAACAAAATCACCTAGGTAGCCCAGGCCGCTCCCCAGACTAAGTGGGTCAGAATCCCCGGGGCAGTGCCTGTGACTCCAGTGGGCAGCCAGTCAAACCCCTGAGGCAGATCTGTCCACACCAGCCAGGTCTGGCCTCACCGTCCCCTCCTCAGAGCACCTCCCCCGGCCTGTGTGTTTAGTCACTGACTCTGTGCACCCCCCTAGGTTGCAAGCACCAGGCTATCATTCACTGCTGGGTGCCTGGGTGTAGACTGGAGAGCCTGGCACAGAGTGGGTGTTTACTGGGTGTTTATTGAGCCCTACTGTGTGCCAGGCACAGAGGGAAACACTCTCTACACCATCTCTTCATTTTCCCAGCAGCCCCACTAGCCCCATTTTAGAGAGCAGGGAGGTGGCTAGGTCTGACCACTCCAGAGCCTGTGCTGTGCTGGGTCCCGCATTGTGCCCCAGCTGCTGCCTGTTGCATGACTCTGCTGTGGGGAGCAGGCTGAGCTGGACAGAGAAATGGGGGCACAGGGCATGTTGACACACGCCATCCGCAGGGCGTTTCTTGGAACCTCTGGGCTCCTTTTGAAAGGCCTCCTTCATGGCCTGCAACGGTCCCATGCTTCCCTCTCTGGAGGGATCTGAGGGAAGGACTCCTTGATGTGGTTGGTAGTTACTCCCCGGCCAATAGAGTGGACTGTGAACACCCCACCACCTCCCCCTGCCAGTGGGCTCCAAGGTACTGATCCGCGTGACCCCCAGATTCTCAGAATCCTCCTCAGCCTCCCCTTGCCGCCATCCTTCTGACTCAGGAAGAGTTGGGTTAGTTTCTCATACCAAAGAAAGGGGAAGGACCCCAAGGTCTGGTGGGGTGGGCAGGGACAGGAGGTTCTGCTGGACAAACTAAATAAAAGCATCAGGAAATGAAGGGTGGGTCAGGGAGACGCAAAGATCTTAATTTCCACAGAGTTGATCCTGGCTGGCTGTCAAGACCTCTCCCGGCCTTTGCTGAATGCAGCTCTTTAAGTAACGGGGGCAGTGGCCGAGGTACACGGGGGACCCCTGGGCCCCCAGCTACTCCGTCCCCTTCCATGGGGGTAGCTCCCCCAGTAAGCTGACCAGCTTCCGGACTGCTGCTATACCTGCTAATATTTCTGGGGAGAGGGCCACCACTGATGTGGACACCCCAGTTCCCTGCCTCCTCTCCTCCATCTCTGGCCTCTCCTCCATGGCCCAGGCAGCTCTGCCAAGCTGGGTGAGAGGGTTGAAATAATTTCCGTTGTGTTGGCAACAAACACAGGTTGGATACAGCTCTGGGCTGGGAAGGTTGGGGACAGCCTGGCAGCCTCGGGAGGCAAGACGATGGCAGAGGTGGGGGCGTGTGGGTAAGCGCAGCCGTGTGATGTAACTGCACGTTCGCCTGGTGCGTGCTTGCGCTGGTTCTCAGGAAGCCCTCCAGTTCACCTCTACGGACTTCCTCGCCCCTTAGGACTCCCCCAGCATCACGCCAGGTCCAGAGAGGGCATCCTGTCTGTCCCTCTGGCCTGGGCCCTGGAGCCTCCGTGTGGCTGGCATCTGGGGCTCCTCTGGTCGGGGTCCAGGAGAGGGTGATGGAGTCAAGGGTGTCAGCTGCTGCTGCTGCTTTTTGAGCAAAGACTCTTAAAGTTTAATGTGCTAATCTCACCCTGATTACTGCAAACTGAGGCCCTCAGCTGGTCCAAAAACTCATTACCAACCACGAATGCATGTGGAGACTGGGCCGCCCTGCCTCCACCCTCAGACCTGCTGGGAGCCACTGAACTTTGTGCTTCTTGGTTCTTGCTTTGTTTGTTTGTTTGTTTGTTTTAGTGAAGGAAAAGAAAGTGTTTCTAGATCAAGGGATGGCCGTGAGGCTCCCTACTTCAAAGCCTGGATTGAAGGACCCCATTCCTCCCCTTTTACATTCAGGGACTTAACATCCTCAGAAGGGACTGTGGGGAGGCTTAGAAAATCAGTGCATCCAGCCGTGGGCAAGCCTCCCACCCCCACCCCATTTCACTGGCTGAGAAACTGAGGCCCGCTGCTGTCATCTCCACATCATCTCTGCCCAGAGGCAAACTAATTAGCACCGAATCTGGCCTGTGTTCCCAGTACCTGCCTCGTTACTTGGGATTTACGTCTCGGTCACCGTGAAGGACAACTGTGCCTGTTTCCACCGGGGCGGCCTGGCTAGGCCCAGAGCCCAGCAGCGGTGGCAGGAGGTGGTGCTATCCTGCTCGGGGCAGGATGGGGATTTAATTTCAGGGGGATTTGCAAGTAGTGGGGAGCCGCCCTGGGCACATGGTGGCTCTGGGCTATTTTAGGAGGCAAGAGGCTGGCCCTGTTGGGGGAGGGATGATGGCGGACTTGTCCAAGGAGTGTGGGATTCTGCCCTTTCGGTGGGCACGAAAGGAGCTGCGATGCACGGGCAGGCCAGCCGGAGCTTAGGGCTTCCCCACCCTCATGGAACCAGGGGATCCAAGTCACACAGCAAATCCCAACTCCAGCCCGGGCTGTGAACAGAAGTCGCTGACTGGGCAGTGGGGGGACAGCTCCGGGCTGAGCCCTTTTGCTGTGTGCCTGGCCTCAGTCGAGCCCACAGTGCTGTGGCATGAGTGTTAAGTCCAGCCTCTTACCCGCTCGAAGTTATGCAGACTTGAGCACTCAGGGGGGCCCCGAGAAGCAGTGAGAAAGACACAGCCTTAACACGGGGCACTCTGGGCACCTGTGTGGGTCACCCCCCACGGTGGCAATGTGGGTACTGTCGGCCCCTCCCCCTGAGTGTGGTGCCCCGTCTCTACAGCGGGGACCATAACACCTCCCTAGGAGGCTGTGTTACTCACTGGGCATCTGTTTTGCCAGGCACTCTGTGGGGCTGGTCTCACCTCACTGTCTGGGAAGCTGTTATGTTTTGATTGTCCTGTTTTGCAGAGCAGGACACTGAAGCTCAGAGAAGGAGAGTAACTTTCCAAGTCCACACAGCCAAGGCGCTCCATCCATTTCTCCTACCCACAGGGAAAGGTGGTCAGGCCTCAAACACAAATGTACCAGTTGCTTTCCATGTGCCAAGGGCTGCATGGTCACCATGCACAAAGCACAAAGAGAAGAAATAATGGGAAGAGGTCAGTGAGAACTGAAGGGCCACGCTCAAGGCTTGTGGCTTTATTTAGACTCAGGGCCATTTTCTGAAGGGTGGGGGCAGGAACTCCGGGCCTGAACCCCTCATTGGACCAGTGTGAGGTGGACAAGGCAGCCAGTCAGCACTCTGCCACTCAGCACCAAGAGGTTGTTTTGTGTTTTCTGCCTCCTCATTCACCTTCATCAGAGACATATTGAGATCAAGCCTTTATCAGCTCACGAAATAGACAGCAAGTAGGCGAGCTTCTCAAGTCACTTACTTATCTTCAAAGTGAGGAGAAACTGACCTTTCAGGGCTACTGGGAGGATAAGATGAATTGATGAAGGTGTGTGTGGGGGGGTACTGGAATAGACTGGCACAACTAACAGCAGGGTTTTGTCTGGTGCAGGCTGGGGGTTTAGGGACATGTTATTCCTCGGTATCTAAGGGAAGCCACGTCTTGGTGGTGGCACTAAGCTGGCACCTGTGGTCTGTTGAATGAGTCCAACAGGCTGGGCAGAATGGAGTGGCAGCCAGCCTGAACAGAAGGCTGTGCTCATGGTCCGGCCCCCTTTCTTGATGTCTACATGGGCGCCGAGCTAGCCTGCCTGGCTTGTGAAAACAGACCTGGGGGGGGGTGTGGTGTGAGGGTTCACAGAGCTAACTCAAGAACGCAGAAAAGGTAAGACATGGCTAGGCAGCATTAATAGAGGACAGGGTTGAGAATGTGGGAGGTGATGCTTCTTGTGTTATTCTAAGGAGCACATTAAAAGTCTAAATAAGTTTAGGGGGATGTGACTGGGATCTGGAAACGCATGTTGGACTTTGCTTAGTTCCAGTCAGTTGGTCACCATGCAAGGTACTGGACATGGATGAATAAATGCCCAGAACTGTCCCACTCAGGGCCATAGGGTGTCTGAGGTGGGGTTTTGGGGGGAGAGTTCAATATAGTGCCATAACAGCAATGTTAGAGACCCATGTCAGGTGCATTAGGAACATGTAGGAGGAGCTTCCTGGAGGAGGTGGACTTATCAAAGAAAGAATAATGAGATTCTCTTTAGCTGGAAAAAAACAGCTTCTTAGGAAGACGGTGCATCTGCATTTGGCTGACTTTGGAGGGTGGGGTACACTTTTCCCACATTACTAGGGAGCAGACCTAGGACCTTGTGTGTGTGTGTGTGTGTGTGTGTGTGCTGCTTTCAGTTCTCTGTGTTGATGAGTCCCAACAATGGAATGGACCAAGGTGGGGAGCTCCCCATTGTAGGCATGTGCAAGCAGTAACCAGAGGGTGATATGTCAGGGACAAATTACCAAAGGGGCAGGATGACCCCCAAGATCCCTTCCAAGTCTGTGCAACTGCAATTCTCCAGGGCTAGACAGGCAGCTGGATTGTGATGGCATGAGTTAGGGGGCTTGTGTGTGCAGGAGGGCGTGGTCCACATGGGTATGACCCCACCCTGCCGTGGTAATATTTTTAGTGACTGTCTTATTGAGATATAATTCACATACCGTACAATTCACCCATTGAAAGTGGACAGTTTTGTATGTTGAATTCTAGAGTAGAGCTGCCTTCATTCCACACCTGCTTACGTAGCATCTCTTAGCTACGCATCACACTTTGTGCTGGTGCCTGGGATACCTGGGAGATAAAGGCCCTTCCCTTGGGGAGTCAGATAAATGTTCAAGCAAAACAAAACAAAACAAACAAACAAAAACCAATTTGGGAGATGTTATAAGAGGGAAATGAATGGGGCTGGGAGGTGATATTGAAGCTGAGACTGGAGTGTCAAGGAAACAACCCTGTGATGTTCAGGGGAGTCTCCTAGGCTGGGGAGCAGCAGGAGCCTGAGATAGGAGGAAGAACTGCCAGGGCTCCCCACCATGGCTCCTGCCCCCTGGAATCCTGGCCCACGGAGTCAGAAGTGGGAGCAGCAGTGACCCCTCTTCTTGGGCTCCATGAGCCATTGTCCCTTTGTCGCAACACTCGCTTTCTTACCTGCTCCCCAATACTGAAAGATGGCTGGGCACCCTTAGAAGGTCATGAGGTCATGCTACCAGCTCCTGCCTGCTGCCCAGCCTGCTTTGGCTTCATGTTCCTGTTGTGCCCAGTGCGGGTCAGACTCTGTGCCCCCATTCTCTGGGGGCTATCATCTCTGTGCCCAGCTCCACACATGGTGAAGTCTCCCCCACCCCAGCTCCCTGCCTGGCTCCCCTGACCTAAGAAAAGGGCCCAGGAGCAGTCTGGAGTCTTCCATCTCAGGCTTACTGACTGCATGACTTTGGGCCAGTTTGTTAATGTCCCCAATCTTTTGTTTCCTGATCTGTAAAGTGAGGATCAAACCATTCCCAGGAGAGTGGATATGTGGATTGAACAGATCCTTCCTGGCTCCCAGTGGCGACACCATGAAGCCATGTGGGTCTCTTCCTTTTCCCCACCTTCTCCCCACCTGCTTTTGGGTGTCCTCCCAAGTTCTGGTGCCCTTTGGAGCCCAGGGGTGCTCAGGCTTAGGGAGGATACTCACCAGCGGGCCTAGCCCAGGCGCCTGGAGAGCCTCTGCCTTCCGGAGCTCGCCTGCGCTCGGCTGGGCGCTGGGCTGGGCGCTCAGCTGGGCGCTCCCCTCGGAGCTCGGCTAGGCTGGGGCGGCGAGGCTCCTGGCACCTGCCCCGCGAGGGCCGCCCAGGGGCGGGTTCGGGAGACGGCAGCTGCCGCTGGACGCGCGGGCCGGCGGGACTCAGCGGAGCGAGCCGAGAATCCGCGGCGGGTGAGCAGGACGCAGCGCTGGGTCGGTCAGGTAGGCGTGAGCGCTCGCCGGGACGCACTCGGGGCTCCCCAAGCGGTACCCACGCCCGAGGGACCTGCGCTCAGGGCGGGAATGGGGGTGGCCCTGTAGGTCTTGGGGGCACCGCAAAGACCCTGCCCCGCCTGGTGTGGAGAGACAAGCACCCCAAAATAACCAGAAACTGAGGGTGATAAGAAGGACTTCCAGCCCTGTGGGGGAAAGGGTGGCTGGGGACCACCGGCCGAGAGGACCTTCTCTGGAGCCAGCTTGACCGGGTGCCCCATCTTCTTTCCCCAAGGAGTTTAGAGGACCCCAAATCAATCCCAGCCAGTATCAGCCCCAGGGGTTGAATAGAGTGGAAGGGATGGGGGAGGGGAGATCACCTACTGTCTTGAGGGGGTGCAAAGAGCACGCCTTACCACCCCCTGCCCTCACCTCTGATTCAGTCCCTGGAAGCCTTCCAGTCCGGCCCCTCCCCCTTCAAGTTGCTGCTTCCTCTGGGCACTGGGCGTTGGTTGGCCCTCCTGCCTGCTGGGCCCCCCAACTCGCAGTCTCCAGACCTCCAGGCCCTCCCTCTGGCTCCCAAGACAGACTCCCCCCAGCTGGGCTAATAGGACCCTGAGAACAGGGAGAGAGGTTACAGAGGACTGGGGCTCCTGGCTTGGAGGTGGTACGGGCAGAGCTGGTGGGAGGATCTGGGTCCTGTGTGAATGAGGGGGCTGCACCCTAGTCAGGCTCCCTTGGCTGAGGCTCACCTGCCTCTCCACCCTGCCCACGACCTCAGAAGCAGCTGATCTGCACAGCCACTGCCCACCTATAGGGAGAGACATAGGTCAGATAGCAAGAAGGACTTCCT
>PVHY01022300.1:10453-22705 GCA_004024945.1 Uropsilus gracilis
GCTTGGCTGGGCACGGTGGCTCGTGCCTGTAACCTTCAGCCTATGAAGCGGCCGGGGCTAGGGATCGCGGTTCAATTCCCGCCTGGGGCCCGTAGCGAGACCTAGTTCCAAAAAAATAGCTGGGCATGGTGGCGCGCACCTGTAATCCCAGCTACCTGGGAAGCTGAGGTTGGGGATGACTTGAGTCCATGGTACCCCGGGCAACAAGAGCCTGAGGTTCCACAGGCAAAAATAGCGAGACCTGGTCTCAAAAAAAAAAAAAAAAGAAAGAAAGAGAGGCAGCCCGAGTCTTTGGGGGTGTTGGGAGGGGATGAGGCCCCCTGGACACCCAGCCCACAAGGGGTGAAGACAGAGAAAACTAAGGGGAAGTGGGCGAGGGTGAGCTCACCTCTGGACCATCACTGTCCTGCCTCCTAGGCCCATCTCTCTTCCTTGGAGCCGGAGTGTTGACTTTCAGAGCCTCTTGGCTCAGCTCAGTCTTGAAATCCCCAGCAGCCTGTGGCCCTCAGGACGGTGACAGGCTTCCTTCGCTGCCACTAGAAGGGAAGACAGACATGGCTGCCTTGATTTACCCAACAGATCCCTCACCTGGTTCCTGGCACCTGGAGCAGCTGTTGCCTGGCCCCAGGGCCTCCTGCTCTGGCAGAGTAGGGATGTGTGACTGGGAGGTGGCACTGCTGACTCCACTCAGGCCGCCCCCTCTGCTAGGTGGGCGGCCCTGTCCACTGGGGAGTCTTGAGTGTGACGCTGGGCAGCTCCTACTCTGGGTCCTCAGGATGGCTGGGATGGGTGCCACTGGTGGCCGTGCACTGAAGCAAGCTGTCCCCCTTCCTAGCCTTGCAGAGGTGTCAGTCTTGGGACAGGGAGGTGGCAGGGGAAAGGGATCAGATGCTTCCTGGTGGATCCTTGTGCTGATCAAGGGGGCAGCCAGCCCAGGGGGCTCACACTCTGCTGGGAGAGAACAGCCGTGCCTCTCTTCTTCCAGATTCTTCTTTCTGCAGCTGGGTCAGGGGGGGAGGGTGGTACCCCGCAGCTCCTACTTGTGACATGTGAGTGACTGGGATGAGGGCTGTCAGGACCTGCCCTCATCCCCCCATCATATAGGATGACTGAGAACTGGCCTCACATCTGCCTCTTTTTCAACTCTGAACCTCACTTTCCTCATTTATTCATTTCCTCGTAGAGCTGTTCTCAGGGCTAATGGAGGCCACGCTGTCACAGAGCTGAGAGGCACTGGGCAGTTCCCTCCCTGGACCCACCCTGCCTTCCTCGGGTGCTGAGAAAAACCAATGTTGCTTGGCCTCCACACCCCCGCACTCCCCACCTTGGAGGCAGCTGCTCCATGCTACCACCACGATGCGTCTGCACAGCGCCCAGGAGATTCACCCAACCCCACCCCCTCTTTTCAAAGATGGGACCCTGCCGACAGAGGTAGGACCCACCCAAGGTTGGCCAGCCAGCCAGGCTCCCCTCTCGGCAGCAGGCCTGGGACCTGGCTGTGGGGAGAGTCAGTTGTTGGCAGATGTGGGGAAAACACCTGCGTGTAACTGGGTTTTTTTTTTTTTTTTTTTTTTGAGACCAGGTCTCGCTGTTTTTGCCCATGGAACTGCAGGCTCATGTTGCCCAGGGTGCCACGGACTCAAGCAATCCCCAGCCTCAGCTTCCCAGGTAGCTGGGATGACAGGCACGCGCCACCATGCCCAGCTAATTTTTTGGAACTGGGTCTCCGCTACGTTGCCCCAGGTGGGACTCAAACCACGATCCCTGGTTCCCGCCGTGGCTTCCTAGGCTGCCACTCACAGGCACGCACCACCATGTCCGGCCAGTAACTGGGCTTTTTGAGGCTTTGGTGAGGGAGCCCTTCATGCCCTGACAAGGATTGGAGACAGTTCTAGAACCTTCCTCTCCTGTCAACACTTTGGCAAAAGCTGCTCTTTCCTGATGAGCCCTTTCACCAGGCTGCAGCTGAAACAGCTATGTGTTCTATAGCCTCTGAGGACCCTTTCCATTCAACCCTCTTCCAGTAGGCAGAAAACTCACCCCCTGCAGCAGCCGAGGACCCTGCTGGACCCAGAGCTCAGGGTCCAAGGATGGTTTAGTAGATGGGGCACAGCCCCTGCCCCTTCCAGTTCCATGTGGACACACAGACAGCAGCTGACCCCGTCAGCTCTCTAGCTCTGGAGGGAGCCTGCCTTCAAGGGGGTGGTCCCCTCCCACGGGTCGACCCCCACCCTCCTGCCACAGCCTTAGGGAAGGTGAGAACAGTGGAAGAGTCACCCCATTCATGTGTAAATCACAGACAGATGGACAGACAGACACCTGGACACCTGTATGCTTGTTTCCCTCAGCCTTCACCTTGTGCTAACCCAAGTGTGGGTCTCCCCTTTTCCTCACACCACTTACTCCAAGCACCTCTGCCTCTTCTTGTCCAGGGTGTGGGCCCTCCTGCCTGGCACCTGGGCCTGACCTGGGCCAGGTAGCCCCAAGTCTCCCCAGGATCCCTTCTCTAATGTGAACCTCCCCTCCCCCCCATGTAGTACTTCACGTCAGGCTTGGCAGACTTCAACAGAGAGACACAGGGGCCAGGGCGGTGGCTGAGGACTCGGGCTCCAGCGTCAGTCGAGGGCAGGTTCAGTTCGGGGCATGAAACTGTCCACGGCTGTTCTCTAATCCATGAAGTGGGATAATAGGTTAATAATAGTCCCTGCCACACGGGTGTAAAGCACCTGGCACACAGTAAGCTCTCAATAAATGGGGCTGTAATTACAAAGAAGAGGTGACCTGAGCAGAGAGAGAGGTAGCTTCTAGAAACAGCTCTTGCATTATCTTTCCACACACTTTGAAGCAAGTCCACACTCCTGCTCTGGGTCTCTAGTTCCCCCTTCTGTTAAAGAGGGCATGTCCAGTGCAGGTCCAGCTAGCGTGAGTCATGCTGGTTCGGAATAGGGACCAGCAGGGGGGTGCTAACTCGCTGATGGCTAATGTTCTTGGCAGGAGTCAGACCTGTATGTTCCCTAAAATGTGCCATCCCAAAAGTTCTGCTGGGGGTCCCAGCTTAGTTGGAGCAGTGTAGGTCCTGAGGGTACAGCTGGGGAGTCTGGGTCAGGCAGGGCAGGCTGCATCAGGCCTAGGAACCTGGCTGGAGGGGACACAATTAGCCCCAGAATCCAAGCGGGCCCTGTGAGCCCAGAGGCTGTATATCACGGAGGTTTAGTCAGCCCCATGGCAGATATTTGTCTGCTTTCTTGGGCCACGTCCCTGGCCTGCCTGTCATAAACTGCACTGAGATTTCAAAACCCCTTGTCCCCTTGCTTGCGGGGCAGGCAGCACTCCTTGGCATGCCAGGAAAAGCTGATGAGTTGGATACCCCCCTCCCACACATGAACCAGGTATTTTCTTCCCACCCCTCCTTGCTGTTAGGAGTGTGGTAGACAGAAGAGCTGTGATGACCTCTGTCTAGAGGTGGGTGGGTGCAGAAGGGTGGGGGGGGGTCTCTGTACAGCTCAGCAGAAGGTCTTTTTCCCAGGTGATAGGAGTAACTTTCCAGCGTCTCTGTGGGCATAGCTGTGCCCTGGATCCGTGGTGCCCAGGAATGCAGCGTGGCTCAACAAGGAGGGTGAAGGTGCCCCCAGCGGCACCGGTAACCGAGTCCCACCTCTTACTTTCCCGCTAGCTGCTCACTGCGCCCCCCTGGAGGCCATCTCTGGTATCGCACCCAAGTCTCCCCGTGGCAGGGGGAGCAAAGTGGCCTTTCCGTCACCTGGCACCACCGGGCACAGGTGGATCCGGGGGGCATCGGTTTTCTAGGGGTGCTGTGACAACGTGCTACAGACCAGGTGGCTGAAACAACAGCATCTTACTGCCTTTAAGTGTTGGAGACTGTCGACGATCAGGGTGTCATCAGGGCTGGCTCCTTCTGAGGGTGTCACTGCGTCTCTCCTAGCTTCTGGTGGTTTGCTGGCAGTCTCCAGCATCCTGAGCTTGTAGAAGCATCACCCCAATCTCTGCGTCATCTTCACACGGGGTTTCTCATGACTGTGTCCAAGTTTCCCCTTGTTATAAGGACAACAGTCGTATCAGATTCAGGGCTCACTCCAATCTGGTCTCATCTAAACTAGTAACATCTACAGCCACCTTATTTCCAAATGGGGTCATCTTCTGAAGGGCTGGGGGTTAGGATTTCAGCAGATAGAGTCTGGAGGAGACATAATTCAATCCCTGTCATAAGTCTCAGAGATACAAATGGCAGTCACATTCCATGACTGGGGCACAGTGACACCCACGTTGTCACACAGCCACACTGTGACATGCACACGAAATGACAGTGATTTACCTCAACTCATGATGGCCCATCCAGGACACTCCACTTGGTGACCTGGATACCGTGACAGGCACACAGGGTGACAAACTCCCTCACTGCGAAGCACAGACTCTCTGCATAGTAACAGCTGACTGGCTCAGGACACTAAAAAGTGTTTCCAGTAGATCAGCTCATGTAACCCTCACATGTGCTTATGACTTAGGAACTGTCACACCCCCATTTTACAGATATACAGATGAGGGGACTGAGGCTCAGGGCCCAGCAGCCAATCAATGGCAGCCCCAAGATTCAAGCCCAGGTGTGAATCGACACAGGGTGGGTGCTCCTAATCACTGTGCCCCCCTGTTCCATTCATGCAGCCCCCACTTAGGTAGTGACAGACCTGCTATGTGGGATCTCATCCAGAAAACGACAAGCAACTCTGTCCCATACCGAGAGCAAGGGGCAGAGCTAGGACCACAGGCAGGCTTCTCGGGCGTGCACTGGAGGTATGAGTTTTCCTTGTTTGATCGGGCTGCACCTGGCTGTGTCGCCTTAAGTGTCAAGGCATCACTTCATTTCACCTGGACTAATTTGCAAAATGATCCTGAACCTGAAGGACACAGGAAATGCCCTTTGGGGGGATCTGCCATATGAAAAGGCCACAGACTGAGCGGCTTACCCATCTCAGAGTTTTGGGGGTGGGAGGGTCGTAGGGTGGGTTTCTTGAGAGGCCCCCTCCTTAGCTTGCTGGCACCCATCTTTTTCCATGTCTTTACATGCACTTCCCTCTGTAACTGGGTCCAAATTCCCTCTTATAAGGAACACCAGTCACTGGATTAGGCCCACCCTGATGACCTCATCCTTTTTTTTTTAGACTAGGTCTTGCTATTTTGCCCAGGGGACCATAGGCCCATGTTGCATGAGGTATCATGGACTCAAGGTATCCGAAGCCTCAACTTCTCAGGTAGCTAGGATTATAGGCATGCATCACCACGCCCAGCGATTGTTTTTTAGTTTTTTTTTTTTTTTGAGACTAGGTCTCACTGTGTTGCCCCAGGCAGGTCTTGAACCTGTGGACTCAAGTGATTTCTAGTCTCAGCTGTGCGCTTGAAGGCACACACCACCATGCCCAGCTGATGACCTCATCTTTTTTTTTTTCTTTTATTTTGAGACTAGGTCCCACTATTTTTGCCCATGGAACCGCAGGCTCTCGTTGCCCAGGGTACCACGGACTCAAGCAATCCCCAGCCTCAGCTTCCCAGGTAGCTGGGATTACAGGAGTGCACCACCATGCCCAGCTAATTTTTTGGGACTCGAACTGCGATCCCTGGCCCCAGCCATGGCTTCCTAGGCTGCCACCTACAGGCATGCGCCACTATGCCCAGCCTTGATGACTTCATCTTTATCACCACCTTGTACATCTACATCCAAAAGAATAGGTTTGCTCTAAAAAGAAAGGCAAGTAAAGGAGCTGGCATGGGCACAGCGGACAGAAAGAGCTGCCCTTGAAAGGAATGGGTTTGCTGAAGATACCTGTATCTCCCAGGTGCAGGCGCAGGCTTGGGAGGAGAACTGCCTCTCTGCTTTGCAGAAGGAAAAGGTCCATGAAGAGAAACGCCTGTGGTCACACACAGGCAGGCGGGCTGCCAACTGAATCATGTCTTCAAAGACCCTCTCTCCCAGTGCCGTCACAGGCCAAGGGGCTAGGAGTTGGGGCCTCCACCTCGGAATTTAAGGAAACACAATTCAACCCACAACAGGAGAAACACACAGCTATGCTTAGTCCAGGCTGTAGCCTCGAGGCCCTCCCAGCCCCTGACGGCAGGAAGGCCCAGTTGGAAGCGGAGGCAGGGAGCATGCACACTGGCTTGGAAGAGAGGGGCGACACATGCTTCAGTCTGGGAAAGGGAGTCGGGAACCCTGGAAGGGAGTGCGTGAGAGGCAGAAGAGACCGGGGGATTTTCAGGGAAGTGAATTAGAAAGGAAAGACAGACCGTCTGTGGAAGATGAGAGGCCTGGAAGGGTGATGTGTATGCTCTGCAGGGCCCTGGAGTGTTTGTGTATGTATGTGCATGCGTGTGTGTGTGCGTAGAGGCTGTATTCAGCCGACCCAGGCAACAGGGCCCAGGTCTGTACCAAAAACAACTGGGGGCACAGCCTAGGCAGCGAGTCAGCAGGAGACCCTGATGGGGTGGGGCGGGCATGGGGAGGGCCTCACACTGCCACCCTGTGTGAACAGCATGGTGGGCTGGGCACAGGGAGGCTGGACTTCTGCAGTCTCGCTTCTTCCGCCTGAGGCCACCTGCCTTCAGAGAAAAGCTGTGGCTTCCCCAGGAACCCCCTGGCCTGGCTACCACCTTGCCCGCAGCACCACCTGGTCCCTCCAGCCTGTCTCCCCCTCGGAGCTCTGGTCTAGCTATGAGTCCCTGGCATCTGGCCTCCCCGTGCGTAGACTGGTGACACTCTTCCACATCACCCTGGGTTTAACACTGCTTTGTTTGGATTGACCCCGTTGGGCTCCCTTCTACCACAGACGCTGGAGAACACCTGCAGCAGGATGCAGGCATCTCGGGGCCCCAGCCCCCCTGCCCCTTCCTGTCCTCACCACACTCAGCCTTCCTCTGCTTCCCTCTCTACCTTCTCAGGTATGAAGCGGCCACTGAGCCCCTCTCCCCTGACTGAGAAGGAGCCCCCCATATCTGGAGCTGCTGAGTGCCCCCCTCGGCCCTCAGAACCGCCTAGACCCAAACGGGAGAGGAAGCGGCCGTCGTACACCCTCTGTGACGTCTGCAATGTCCAGCTGAACTCGGCGGCCCAGGCCCAGGTGCACTGCAGCGGGCGGGCTCACCAGCGGCGGCTCCGGCAGCTCAGCCTGGGGAAGACCCCCGCCGGGCCAGGTCAGTGTGGGGGGGGCACTGCCTCCACAGCCTTGGTGTGGGGCACCTGGGGTGCTGGGTGGAGTCCCACCTGTGTCTTTGGGGCTGCAGTGGCCATGGCAAGGCCTTAGACTCTGAAGTCCCCAGCTGCTATCAGGTTTTGCTTTGCATCTGGACAACCGTCTCTGTGGGGTCTCTCCAGGCCTGGGGTCTATATGGCCTCTAGAGGGCTTTGGCCTGGGAGTTTCCCTGTGGTGTTTTTTGGGTCCAGGACTCCTAAGTAGCATTTCTGCAGGGGGAGTGTTTCAGAGAAAGGCTCTCATGGGTGTCTGGGCCTCCTGCTCTGGTCTCTAAGGCCCTGGTCCATGCTGGTCAAGGACACATGGGAAGCCCCCCTTCCTTTGGCCGCTGGACTCTTGGCCAGGATTTCCACCTCTCCTCAGCTGGGGAGGCTTGCAGAGGCTTGGCTGCCAGTACCAGGGGCCAGCTGGGAGGCAGGTTTCTGGGGGAAATGGTGGTTGCACTCGTGAGGGTGATTTCAGCTGATAGGCACAGAGGGGCCACAGGGAACGGGAGCTGGTCAGCAGGGGAACAGGGTCAGGCCCAGAGCGCAAAGAGCCGGAGTTTGTGTCCAGTTTCTGGTGTCGCCGGAAATGCACCTTGCCGCTCAGGTTGTCAGCCTTGAAGTACACGCTGCACTCAGCACACTCTCGAGGGCTGCCTGGTCTGCTGGGAAATCATTAGAGGGCACCCACGGGGTTACACACCCCACCCCTGCCCATAGCGCTGAGTCCTGGAGCCAAATTCCACCCCTCCCCTGCTCCCTGCCCCAAGATTGAGCCTGACTTTTGGGCTGAGATAAGGAAATAACAGGTATGTGCTGTAGGCACCAGGCGGGCACCTCCCCAGGGGCCCAAAGGGGGAAGGGAGGGCATACCTGGGACACTTGGAGAAGGAAGAGGGGATGCTTTGAAACAGGAGAGAGGACATTGCAGTCAGAGGCCCCTGAATAAGCAAAGGTAGATTCTCTGACAAAGGCTCCTCCACCTGAGAGACGCTAAGGAAGAGTAAATATATGGATATCTCTGGATATCTCTGGATTGTGTG
Source organism: Uropsilus gracilis (assembly GCA_004024945.1). Classification (NCBI taxonomy): domain Eukaryota; kingdom Metazoa; phylum Chordata; class Mammalia; order Eulipotyphla; family Talpidae; genus Uropsilus; species Uropsilus gracilis. Next base: position 18,740 of record PVHY01022300.1, read on the forward strand.
TGTGTGTGTGTGTGTGTGTGTGTGTGTGTGTGTTCAAAGGTACTAACTTATCAACTACATAGAGACAACGAACAATGTGCAAGCTGCTGTCTGGATTATTTATACTTTTCCCCCCAGTTTTATTAAATGTTTTTGACAAAAACCAGATTTAAGCTGATGGTGCACAATGTGATGAATAGCTAACACTTGTATTGCCAAGCAATGGCCACAATAAGGTCCATTCGCACCTCCATCCCCTCACCTCATGATTGTGTGTGGGTGGAAACAATACTTGGGATCTTACCTGCAGGTAGATCATGCAGCATTGTCCATTATAGTCATGCATTAGATCTCTGTGTGCTATTTATCTTGTAGTTAGGCGTCTGTGCCCTGAAACCAGCATCTCCCCACTCCCCCACCCCAAGTCACTGGTAGCCATCACTGTGTCTGTGAGCTACATGCACTCCGGCCCCACACCTAAATGGAAACAGCTAGTATTTATGAGGGGTTCATATTTTCAAAAGGCCACATGCCTGCCTCTCTGCTCTCAGAAAGGCCGTGTAAATACGGAGGGTCTGTCCAGATGATAACCGGCTTCTTAGCAATGGGGACCAGGAGCTTTGAGGAGCTAGAGGGGAGGATGAACAGAGAGGCATCGGGAAAGCTTCTGAGACGTGACAGAAGTGGGAGCTTGGTGTAGGAAAGGGAACCAGGGGGGAGACAGCTGGAGCAGGTGCTGTGAGGCTGGAAGCCCGAGGCTTTACACAGGCAGTGGGTGGCAATGGGCCAGACCTGGCTGGAGGTGAGCTGCAGCCCCATGAGGGCCTTGCCGCCATGCTGGGTCCCTCAGCCCCATGCTGGCCATGCAGGTCTAGGGGAAGCAGTGCCTGAAGCTGCCTCAGTCCAGAGGGGTGCAGTCATGGCCAGCTCTTTATGACTGCCAGTTGTTGGGCAGTAAGGAGTATTGTGGGAGCTCTGAGGAGTGACGTGTGCCTAGGGCAGGAGCAAAGGGGCTTCAGCTTCTGGGCACCTTGGAATTCTGGGGCTCCAGTCAGAATTGGCTTGATTATCTCTGAGCCTACTACTGGGGGGCACTGTGACCCCCCAACGTATACCCCCTCCATGGACATCTGTCTCCTTGAGGAGACAGCCCCCAGAGAGAGGATGCTTAGCTGCTGGCCCTAGGGAAGGGGTGAGGTGAGGAGGGGAAGGTGGGCAGGACCCAGACATGCTGAGCTTCGTGTCCAGCCCACAGTGGGGAGAGACTGGAGCTGAGGAGTCCACTGACTGGGGCAGCCCCCCAAACGCAGAAAGAAGCCACTACTTTCAGGAGGATTGAGGCGAAATGAGAAGCCCTCAACATGCCGTTCACTCCGAGACACGCGGCCGGAGGACGACCTGTTCCCAGAGGGGCACTGCAGATGGGGGGCCAGTGATGCCCCTTCAAGACTTCTGCTCCTAGCCGGGCACGGTGGTGGCGTGTGCCTGTAAGTGACAGCCTAGGGAGCATGACTGAGTCTGGGGATTGCGGCTCGAATCCCGCCCGGGGCAACACAGTGAGACCTAGTCCCAAAAAATAGCTGGGCAAAGTGGCGCACACCTATAATCCCAGCTACCTGGGAAGCTGAGGCTGGGGATTGCTTGAGTCTGTATACTGTGAGCCTGAGGTTCCCCAGGTAAAAGTAGTGAGACCTAGTCTCAAAAAAAAAAAAAAAAAGGCTTCTGCTCTGGAGGACTCCTGGAACTGTCACTTTAATTAGGGGTCTGTGAGGTGGTGGCTAGCACAGTGACAGCCATTCCTCCTGTCCACATCCCTGAGGCCTTGGAGGGAGATGGGGGACTCTTTCCTTTCTGAGCTTCCTCGCTAGAACCTGGGTCAGAGACCTCCTTACTCTGTGCCAGCCCTGAGTGAGCCTGGCACACCTAGGAAGGGTCAGGAAGGGAAAACCCAGGTTCCTCACCTTTCCTGTTTCCCCTTCAGGTATGTCCTCAACTTTGCCTGCCCAGCTCCCCTCCTCCCTCCCCACAACACAGGAGGCCCTTTCATTCTTCAGGAATGTGTCTGGAGCCATCTTTCACCCCCTTGCCCCTCCTCCCCCTGGGGGTGGGGCGCTCTCACCCCACTGAGGCTGAACCAAGTGACCACCCCACCACACACCTTCTGCTAAGCCCCTCAGGTGACTTGTAAACACCTGCACAGGGAAAGGTTTGCTGGCTGCGCCCTCCCAACCAGCCTCCCCATCCACCCCGACACAGGCAGGAGGCCCTGGACGAGCAGTGGCCTCCTGTCCTCAGGCCAAACTGAGTGTCTGCCCTCAGCCTCGGGAACCCCATGCCTGGAGGCAGCACAGCCTTCCCCCTCAGCCCACCTTCCTAGGCAGAGGTTTTCTGTTCTTGCTGGACAAACCCAGGTCTGGAGCCCAGGGAGTTGCAGCCACACAGCTCCGGCAGTACCACTGGACCCTCCCCCCTTTCCCTCCCTTGCACCTGAGAGCAGCAGATGCTCAGAGGGTTTGAGCCTTGATGTTTCAGGGCTGGGAAGGCTGGTCCAGAGGGGGAGCCGGCTCCCAGCACAGATGACGGCGGAGTGCTCAGGACCGTGGTGCCCCATGGTGCCGTGGTGCCCTCAACTGCTCTGCCCAGGTCAGCTTTGGGGCTTCTTCCAAAGCCAGCTCCTCTGCTCCCTACCTGTGAACTCATCCAGCCATCCTCTTCAGGGCCCACCCCAGGTCTCCCACCATTGCAACATGACACCGCAGGGGACAAAGGGAGTTTGGGAAATGACTTAATAAACCCTGGCTTACTGAAATGGCCAGAGGCGCCTTGGGTGGGGGCACAGAGCAGACTTCAAGGGGAACCGGAAAGCAGAGAGGCAGCAAGGTTGTTGAGGAACAGGAAAGCAGAGAGGCAGCAGGTTGTGGAGTCTAGCGAGCCTATCATGAATTTCAGGGCCAAGGAGGCCTCAGCTGCACCAGCTCTCGTTGTGCCCTTGGTGGTGGGGGCCGGGGGCAGGGCGGCAGGAGGCGCCTCCCTGGCTCCCCTTCTGTCTGTCCATCTCCTCTCCAGGGCCTGACTGCAGAAGTGTGTGCTGCTCTCTGAGCCCCAGAGATCAAAGCCCCTGAGCTTGGGCTTCTCACCCCCTACTCCCACAGAAGGATTGATTTCAGCCCCATCAGGAGGCCAGGAAACCCTCCAGCCTGTCTCCCTGCACTGTCTCCAGTGTCTGTCTGCCTCCTCAGTGCCCCCAACCCATCCCCAGGCCACTGGGTCCATGTTTCAAAGAAGCTATGCCCCCCAGGCGACCGGGCAATGCCTAGAAGTCACCTTCTACAGTCACCCTGAGCGGCGGGAGATCGAGGTGCCTCTCACTCACTGGATGGCCATCACACCCCCTCCCAAGGACCACCAGGCCAGGGGAGGCTGTCTGGGTGGAGAATTAGGGGGCTTAGCGCAGATCCCTGCTCCCCGCAGAAGACAAAGATTCTGTCTGTGTCTGGGGGGTGAATTAGCTCTGGGCTTGAGTTTCTTTCCTCTCCCCACACCGGCAAGTTCTTCCCGATCAAGTCTGTTCCTAACAAACCTGTTTTCAGGCCTCGCTGCTGCCAGCCCCTCCCCAGGACCTTCTCTGCAGCCTGGGGACTGGCTGTTCCAGAGATTACAGCTTATTGTCTGGTGGAGACAGGACGCTGGGGGTGGGGTGGGGCCCGCTCCCGGACCCAGGCTTGGAATGCCAGACTAGATCCAGCTGTGGGTTAGCTGCCACCAGGTGTGCAGGTGAGTAGTGTCAGCCCCACAGCAGGGAGAGGAGGGGGGAGAAAGTAGCAAGTGGAGAGAGAAGGCCGGGGTAGGGGGGTGGGGGGGAGCAAAAATTGTTCAGGCAGGGGAGGGGTGTCAGGAGTCCCCACCTGCCTGCCCAGGCAGCAGGCCCAGCTGCCCAGGGACTGGATTACCAGGGCAGGGCACGGGATTACCACTGCCAGGGCCAGT
>PVHY01022301.1:0-22596 GCA_004024945.1 Uropsilus gracilis
CAGAGGCTCGCTGGCAACCAGCTTCGTGCCAGTCATCACACTTGGTGGAGAGGACTGCAATCAATGGGAACATGATCCGCCTTCCTGGGCACCAGGTCTGGCCAAGGGCATGGCAGGGACAGGGGCCAGGTGGCCTTGTGCTGGGAGGACCAAGGGAAGCCACAGTGAACCCTCCAGCCCGTGAGGGTCTCACAGTGATGTTGTGGCCCTGTGTGTTCCTGGAACCATCTGATTCACTACCGACAGTCCCTGGATGAGCAAGTGCTAGCCTTGCTGATGGGGTGACAATGAGCATGGCCCCCGCTGGAGTGTCCGGAGTCTGGTGCTTGGCACATATACGTCAGCCCCCCACAGCTGCTCCCAAGAGAGGTGTTTGTTCCAAGATGAGGGCGCATCATGCTCTCCCTGTGCAGGGGACAAGCCACACCTCATTCTCTGCTGAGTCTTTTCCTCCTCCCCATGTCACCGGCTGAGAGGTTGACATCGGGTTAAAATTGGCTGAAGCTTTTAACTAGCAAGTTGCAGGGGGAAAGCAGCATTTTAAAAATTCGGCTTCCACTGCCCAACTTTTTATTAGATTCGCAGCCAGTTATCTCACTCCAAGTACCATTTAGTCTGAAGGTCCCAAAAACACGTCCAAGGCACCCTGTAAAGTTCAGTCTTTCTTTACCATCTTCTCTCTGCTTCTTCTCTCTCCAGAGTCCTAGTTGTGGCTTCTCCAACGTTCTTCAAACTTTTCCAACAGATGCTGATCCCAAATCAGCTTTCCAAACATGCCGCCTTGCTGTGGCTCCACACACTTCCTTCACCAGGCCCGCCTTCGGCAGCATCTGTACACATCCACTGTCCTCAACAGGCTCTGGTCACCTCCCGGCCCACCATTCTGGCATCTGACTCCACATTGTCTACATCTCTGCCAGCCACTCTCCCACCATAGCTCCTCACCACCTCCAGCTCACTCTTCCAGGGGTCTTCCATTGGTAAGGCCAGGTGGGCCTTTTCTATCCATCCACCATTCTCGTCTCTCTCATGTCTTTCTTCGCTCACCCCTTTTATATACCTTTTTTCCACTTCTCACTTCTTCTAGAGGGTCTTTCTCTTAAACTCTGCCCACCAGGGCATTTTGGTGCCCGTACAACTTTTCAACTTTGTCACTACCCTATATCAAGGTGAGCACAAGCCCAGATTTGGACAAGGGAACCCAATTCAGCTGCTGGAAAAGACTTTTTCCCAGGATTGAAAAAATAGAAAAGCTTCCTCCCCTGTCTATGTTCCCTACTCGTGGGCCCCTTTCATGGACCTTGTTGATTGTCTAAGGAGTGAGTCTGGGTCCCCGGTGACTCTGGGAAGCCATCAAGGCAAGAGGCAGAACCACCTACTGGTGGATTCTGAAGTAAGTGAAGTAAGGAAGATCCTCACTGGTGAAAGGAAGGAGAAGGCCCCCTCCAGACAGCCCTCCCCAAGCACGAGTTCTGAGCAGGCAGGAGAGCAGCTGACCTCAACCCCAACTCAGAGCCAGGGCCAGAGTAGACACGACAGCCCCACCCACACCCCAGCCTCCTCATGCCCGCACCAGCCAACGGCACTGTCTCCCTCTGAAATAAAAACTGTTGCTATCAGAAGAGCGAGGGGGAAAAAAAAGCCACACAAAGTCTCGCCTGGCGCTAAGTTATGCGCTGCTCTATTTACTGATAAATATTTCACCACGTTTGGAAGACGAGCACAAACCGTCTCTCACCCACAGTCATAATAAATGAGCAATTAAATGAGGCAGGCTGGATTCTGCCTCGGTGTTCCTTTACTGTCCCTGTCAATGAATCATGGAGTCGTCCCCTGTTGTCTGAGACGCCCTATAAAAATGTCTCTGCCAGGATGGCGGGGCGCGGCAGGCAGCTGGAAGAACAAATGGTCTCCGCCACGTCTGTGAGGCTCTGAACTGCAGTTTTCTCAAACACTGCTCGCTTGCTTTGAAACTGACTGTCTCGCTGCTGCCTTCCTCCTCCTGTCTCTTCATGATGGCATGGAAATAAGACTCCTGTACCTCCCTCAGCCTCTGGAGGCTCACAGCCAGCTGTTCCCCCACCCCAGCACCCAGCCAGCCTCCCCGGGCACCAGCCGCCGTGCCCACATTCCTCACGGATGCCTTGCCTTCCAAATGGGGCTGGTGTCGCTACCACTTCCAGACTATTGCTTCTGCCCCCTCTCCCTTAGCCCTTGAGGCCCGATCATCAGTTCCCAGCCCATGTTTCCTTTCTGTCAGGGGCCTTAAGCCATGTTGGGTCAGGGGCTAATGGTGTGCACAGTGGTGCTGAAAACTGTTTGTCTGAACAGGGTCTGCGTTGGCTGCCCCGTCCAGCTTTGTGGATTATAGTCTAAGGACAAACTCTCCCAGCGGTGGTCCTCAGAACCTCCCCTCACCCTTGAGCAACGCACAATTGCATAGTTTTCCCAGATGCTTGGCCTTCTCAGAACCCCTCACCCCAAAATGGCCGCCTCTCTGCACTCACTGGCACTGAATAACTGCAGGGGGCGCCATTCACAAAGAGTACCATACGGCAGGTATCCCTGAAGTGGCTACACAGTAGCCTGGCCTCTCCGAGAACAGAACTAGTGGTTTTCCCACCACCCGCGTTGCCCCTGTCCTGGAATTCTTCCTGGGCCCTGGGGTATTTCCCTCCCTGCTGGGTTGTCCACCGGGGTAGTAGAAACCACCCCAAAACTCAGAGGCATCACCGCAGTAACACACACATGCACAGTCATCTTGGGATAGGGTGTGGGCAAGGCTTAGCTGGGAGGTTCTTCTGCTTCCGCAGTATCTCCTGATCTCACTGGGGGGCTCTTGGCTGCAGGTGGGACAGCTGGGCTGGGGATTTCACTCATGTGTGACACGTTGGCAGGGAGACCTGGAAGGCCGAGTTCCCCGTGGACTGTCCACCAGAGTGCCTGCGTGTGGCCTTCCGAGTGTGGAACTCCTAGACTGCTGGTCTTCCGACATGGGAACTGGCATCTCAGAGACTGTGGAGCAAGCACCCCAAGAGAACTGGGTGGACAACCCCTTAGATTTAACCTCAGAAGGCAAACCCCACCTCTGCTGCGTTCTTCTGATCGAGTGACTTGTTGCTAGAAGATGCAAGTAAAGGGGCGTTCAGCTCCACCTCTCCACCTCTCAAGCAGGAAAGGAACAAGAATTTACAACCATTGTTAGCCTTCCTCGTTTCCTTCGGACTGTGAGTTCCTCTAAAGGAAGCGCTTTGCCTCATTGCCCTCAGGTTCCCCTAGGCTGCACCACCCAGCATGGAATCTTGTACCGAGTAGGCCTATAGTCACCCATGGAATGGGGAGGAATGGAAGAGAATGGAATAGAAACTGAACATGTAATTGGCTGGAGAACAGGGTTTGCCTTAGAGTATACTCCAGCAAATAGGTTGTTACAGAAGCTTGCAAAGGGCACCGTTCAATTTCTCCATCAATCCAGCCACTGAACAAGCAGACATTAAATGCCTATCGGGGCCAGGCATTGTGTGAACGATACAGGACATGGATGTCACCGCGGATTTGAAATGGAAGGAAAGTAACCTGTGCCTTCTTCCCAGTGTTCTCAAGTCCGGACCCAATTTTCCTTGACAGGGGAATAAAACAGCCCATCCCATTCCATTTGGTATAATTTCCTGGATATCACAGAAATAGAGTGCTTGCTCTTCCCACAGATTAGAAGAACAAGCCCATGAAATTTTAATGCTTGGTCTCTAAAGAATGAGACAGAATCGCATCCAAACCCAAGAGCCAGGAGCACGGGACACAGCTCATAGCCCAAGAAAAGCATACTGCCAAAAATAAATCTGTGCTTTCAGCCATGCAGTGTGAGTCCACGCTAGAGAGGGCCGAGCGCTTACATAAAAGATGCTGCTAAACTGGGGCTTGGTAATGAATGATGGGAAATGGTGCTAATCTCAAAAACAGTGACCGGTAGCTCTCTGGCCTCACATAGGCAGAAGCTCCCTCGTTGAAACTGAGCTGAGGTCACAAGGAAACATCCTGTCCAGGGGAAATGGACCCAGAAGAGACAGCGTTTTAAAGAGGCTGAGTTGACATGTCCATGAGTGAAATGGACTCCAATATGGTGGAGGGCGGAGCAGGAGCAGCCCTGGTGAGGCCAACACAAAAGAAGCTCCCATCGTCCGGGAAGCCGGGGATGGACAGTGTGTGTTCGGACTAGAGCATCTTAGATGGAACCTTAAGCGTGAAGTATCCCACGAGAATGTCTCCTCAGAGTTCTTGGCCCTGGAACTTGATAAATGCCCCAATCACATAAGGAGTCTTAATAATTAATGATGAGAGAACAGCAGTTCTCCGTCTAGTTAACGAGATCAGAGTCCGGAGTGGGAAAACGAGAGAATGTGGACCATGTACAATCATTCAGCCGATGACGTTCTGCTCTTACCACAGACGAGGCACGTTACTAGGCACCCAGGACACATGGCAGCATCGACATGAGCCTCCATGTTCTCATGGCACCGCCAGGCACCTAGTCTTGGAGCCACCTGAAGGATGCAGACTTACAACTGGGGCAGCGTGCCTTGTTAGCCAACCACGCGGGCCTGAGGGAGGGTTATTTGACAGTCAGAAGAGGACTTCCTTAAGCAGTAACGCTTCAGCTACACCCGAAGGCTGAGCAAGAGTTAAGTAGGAGGCGATGAAGGGAAGGAGGTTTGGGTGGTACAGGGTCACCAGGGGTGAGGCCCACGCCTGAGGCTGGTAGCACATGGTAAAGTGGGGGCACAGGAAGAAGGCCGGTGAGGGGGGTGGACAGAGAAGGAGCGGGAGGGTCAGAGGTTAAAAGCATGGACTTCTGAAGGAAAGATGTTGGTTACCACCATCTCTGTGGGACACCTACATTATCGGACTAATAACTGTGATTCACTCATGGGCACAATCACGTCAGGCACGACAGGATGGATGCCGAGCCTTCTAAGTCGCAATAAATGAACTGTGAGCTGCTGTCTCAGTAAATAGCCGCTGTGGTCACGCCTAGCCAAAGGTGAGGCGTCTAAAAATAAGCCTGAAGAGCCTTCAGGCTGCCTCTCCCTGGGTCAATTTTCCACCCAGGTCACAGTGTTCTCTGTTTAGCAGGAAGCGCTTAAGGAAGGTGGGGAAATAAATAAAACCTAGGAAAGGGGTGAGGTGGTGTCATCTGGGCAAGAACAAGTAAGGCTTCTGGACGTTGCCATCGCCCCCTGTGCTTGCAGCAGAAGGGGAAGGCGCCTGGTCAAAATAAGGCGGGCAATCAACAGCTTCGCATCCTTGAGAGATTCTCGGACTCCTTTCAAACGATGTGCATTGGAGAACAGGCTTCTAGGAAGACTGATGTCCCTCTCGAGCACAGTTGACAAACTGCTGCACAAAACCTGCAGGTTAGAAGTGAAACTGGGCACCCCTCTTCCCCACCTTCAGTTGTAGCAGTTAACTAGGTGCCCCTACAGCCTTGGGCTGGGGTAGATAAGCTGCCCGAGGAGGGAGTTGGAACAGGAGTTGGTCCAGAAGCGGGGAGATGAGAAGTAGTTGGACAAAGTGAAGGGTGGTGGTAACGAAGAGCCATGGTGTCCGGCAAAAGAGTGGCCGGTGTGGAGAGTGTGGCACGGCAGCAAGTGGCATAGTGAGCTGGTACCTGGAGATGCCAGGGTTGTGGAAAGCTGATCTGTGCATCAGCAATTGTGGAAGAAGTTTGATGCGCCTTGGAGAAGTGGAGCAGCTCAGAACACTGGAGAGGGAAGAAGCCAAGAGAAGATGCTGGAGAAAGACTGGACTTTGCGGAAGTGCCTGCCTCAGGTTTGGAGGGGCAAGACTGTGTTGAGGACTTTTGGTCTAAAGGGTGACTGGAGTAAGGTAACTGGCCATTTGTGGCTTTGAAAAAAAAAACAAAACTTCTCGTTTTACTGGTTAACTTTTCCTGTTAATAAAATCCCTTGTTAAACTGCATTTTGAGTGGCAACTGCTACGTGGGGGTGATGCGGACCTGTGGTTTGTTAGTGGCCCTTTTGGACATGATTTCAGAAGTAAGGATTACTGAGAAGGAGCACCAAGCCATGCTCAGCTTTTCTGAATGGATTTTAAACCCAGCATGTCAATGACACATCCGGGTGCAGCCACCCAGGATGTAGCATCAATATGGAGGACGTGTGCAGTCACCTCCCTATTCCACTCTGGATCCTTTCTGAATCTATCAGTTCCCACATGAGAGATACAAAAGCACCCATGATCAGGAGGCTCAGCCCCACTGCTGTCAGGCCACTGTGCCAACCAATTTCCATCAAGAAGACCCCCTTTCCATCCATCACTGAGCTCAGCAAGCTGTTCAAAGTGCCATCGTGAAGCCAGTCAAGATTGGTTGCTATCCACTTCCATGTTACAGCTCATGGCTTTGTCTCCTGACTTCGGTACCATCTAAACTAATAGGTGATGGGATGTGTTTCTACCTTGCCCAGTTTCTCTCAAGCCTCCTTTCCGCTCTCTGCTCATAAGGATCCACCCATGAATTCATTGGTGCCAAGTTTGGCTTCTCAATCTCAGCGCCATTGATAAGGTCAAGGTGAAGTGAGGATGCCGTCCCATACATTATAGTATGTATAACCGTAGCCATGGTTTCTGCCTATTGACTGCCAGTTGTATAGACACCCCATCTCAACTGGAAAAGCCAAAACGGTCCACAGTCATTGTTAGATGCTAAGTTGGCCATGGGCAAGAACCATCATCTTGATGCATTAGTAACTGACACCTGTGTACAAAGGTGGCCCTCCCAGTATATGTATGAAAGATGAGATATCTCAAGGGATTAAGGCCTTCTTGGTTTCAGGGATCAGTGAAAGTCAAGTCAGAGAGATATTTTGGGCCCTTTTGATCATCCCACCAATGACTTCTCCCAGACAACTGCCTCCTTCCAACTGTCACTCAGAGTCAGGCCTTGGATTAACAGATCAAACACATCTCAACCAGATAGAGAGAGAGTGTTGAATGACATACTGGGGGTATTCAGCAAATTGTATTCCATTTATATCCTCAATCTACTAATTACTTTGAAATAAGTCAGCGGCTAAGACTTCAGTTAAGGATATAAGTTTGGTTGAGCATGAGACATCACATCTATTTTTGAATGATTAAAATTCATCTTCCCTCTTTCATGGCTGAATCTCATTTTTTTTGGAAGAAAAAGACTAAGATTTCTTCTTTGTTCTATTTCCACTCTCACCCTGATTTGCCCATAATTGAAAGTTTGAGCACAAGAGTATTGGTGACCACCAATTACCAGGAGTTAGGGATCTGCTATGAGTGAGCTGGTGAGGTCTCGGTCCTCACAGATCTCTCTGTTTAGGAAGTGTTTACTTACTCCAGTTTTGGTTTGGGTTAGATTAGTAGACATAATTGTATATGCTTCAATTCCCTTCATTCTGCTTCATAAGTATAAATTGTTTCCCCAGCTCTAGTAAATGGAAAGAGCATATGGATGAGTCAGTAGAACGTATTTGGAAACTTCCTGTTCCTACACTGTATGATCGGACTGGGGGAGAAACAAGGGGGAGAGGGGCAGGATTTTACTCTCTGTTCCAAAGAGTTCATCATGCCCTCAAGCCACTCAGAGAGAAAACTGTAGAACCAAGACACACCATTTATACACAACTCCAGAACCCAAACGTTCACCATTCCATGATACTAATAAGTCAGTGGAGAAGCTGATCTATCAGTCATATGGATTAGCTGCGACAGCATTACCTGCTCTAACAAGTAACCCAAGAACATATAAACGACCCAATTATCTAAAGTGCTTTATATTTTTACTCCTTAAAAGCCCAAAAGAGATATTCCTGACAGCTGGGCAGGGCTTCTACTGGTGGTGATTCAGAAGCACAGGTGCTTGCTATGCTGTAGCTCGCCAAGATCGCTGCGTTCAAATGCCTCAAGGCAACAGAAATCACAAGCAGAGGTTCTCACGGGAGGTTTTCATGGGTCAGGCTTGCTAGTGGCACGAAACATTTCCAGTCTCAGTGCCTTGGCTAGAACTCTGTCACATGCTCGCACACACAATACAAGGAGGAAGGACTAGTCTAGCTGTCGTGTTAAGAGAGATGGAACTAGCTTAGTAGGTGGAGAGCTTGACTCTGGCATAGTGTGGTCTCATCTTCCACTTCAGACTCCCCAGGAGCCATGATTTCCTGCCATGTGCTTTGCCAGCTTCCTTCCAAAGGATGCTCCTTTGGCCCTCGGGTCATCCTTCACTATGTCTAGACTCATCAAACAATTGACCAAAAAAGTAAGATCAGGAGACAATGGAATTTACCACCTACCATCTACAGCAACTTCCCAGGTTCTTATGTCCTGATGTGGACCCACATCACTCATGAATGACTGATGCTAGACTTCATTATACCTCTGGGAGGAATCAAACATACAACCCCAATAACAAGCACTAGACTATATGTGGGGAAAACTAAAAAGGTAACAAGAGTCGATCACCACCCATTCTTTGGTCAGATTGAAGATACAGAAATCTTTCCTTTCTGGGGGAGTAACCTCACATACACGGTCAACAAGAGCTAAAATCAAAAACCACCAGTGTCGAATGTTAAGCATTCCTTAACTCTTCCCTTGTTTGGGAAGCATCTCAGAAAAAGATCGACCATCAACTTAAGTTTCCATGAAAATATTAAAAGACATTACTCATCTTATCTGGATGGCAGAGCCTTGTCCCCTCACAAGATACATTGCAGAAGTTTCTGGCCCGATCCTGTCTGCTGAACCAGCTGGTCATACCAGGCACCTCTGAGGAATGTCCACTGTGATTTATCCTAGTAATTCACATCTTCAGAGTAAAATGCTTCCAACCATCCTTGTCCAGGAATCTCAGTGCTACATGTCCGTTGCAATGGGAATTTCTTACAAGATGTGTTCTATCAAGTCTAACCGCAATACAATAGAGAAACAAAATGCGGTTTGGAAAAACACTAGCCCTCCTATTCATTTTTCCAAATTTTCCAAAACCTCAGTCTCATGTCATCTGAAGACTGTGGTTAGTTAATAACCTATTTTTCACCTGTGTCTCTGTTATAGTTGCTATTGATCCCTTCTTTAGGGAATGAAGGTGTTGAAAATTTAATCATCACAGGCAGACGATCATCCTGGAGAAGGTTCAGCCCTCCCCAGGAGCACCTTCTGGCTAATGCACTATTAAACTCACATAGACGAAGCCAGCTATTTATAAACATCTTAGGTCCCTCCCTGGAAATGTGAACATCACACACTAAAGCCATTGTGACAGGTGTCACCCTGAAACTCTACCGGGGACACTTTCCCTCCTTGAAATACATACCTTGCAGCTATTGATAATTCCACACCAGGCTGTTCAAGCACCCAGACTATGCTTCACAAAGTAGAGGGAACAGGTGAGCGTGTTAGTGAATACCAACTGGTGATGCTTTGTCTTTTTTGTAGTTCACGCCCAAGAAACCAGAAGCTTCTAGAAAATCAATGTCAGCAAGCTGAGCTATAAAACTGATGAGAATTGAGAGGTTAAATAAATTGGGAGCCATGATGATAAAAAAAAAAAAAGAGAGCTGCCAAGGATGGAGGTGGTAGTTTCGCTGTGGATCAGGGCTTCAAGGGTGAGAGAGTCTAACGAGACAGTGGGAGATAAATGGGCTATTAAAAGGTTCAGCAAGCGGGCCTGAATGTTTGGCAATTAGCCAGTGAAGTCACAATTTTTATAGCTCAGAAAAGTGTCCGCAGCTGCATGGGATCACATAACCCATAAAGAAGACATCACCCCTTTTCAACTGCCAGGGCCGCATCCCAGAAACCGAGGAGACATTCATAAGCTCTTACTTCAACACTCCCACTTCAGGAGGACAAATTTGTTCTAATTCCCCTCTCTGGCATCAACGTTAGTTGAATGATCAAGGAAAGGTCATGGAGATGGCAGCTACACGTGGCTATGATTCTTGCTGAATCTGAGGCGCAGGGCTGTGGCACTAGCTCTCAGACAACCTCTGGTGTCTCCCTAAGTTGAAAAAGGACCACAGGAGAAGGAAGTCACCAAAAAAGGGCAGTTGGGAAGAGCCAGGGCTTCCTGCTCACATCATGATCTGGCAGAAGGTCCCTTTAGCTGGCCTTCTGTCCATCTGGTCCTTCTGTCTTTCTGTCCATCTCGTCAGTCAATGATCCATGACAGTTATTTGCAGCTCAATAATGCACTCAGCAATGGATGAGGGGGATTCAAGGGATGATTGAGCATGGGCAACCCAACCCAACTGCCCAAGAAACCAAACTGTTGACAACATTTGCGGAACTATTGACAATCAAGCAAGATGCAGTGAGTTAACCAGGCTTTTAGTCCTTCCGATTGGCCTCCATGACCAGCACCCTCGTGACGATGTGTGCCTGACCCAGTGGGTGTGCACACTCCCGGGGCCTGGGAGGTGGAGATAAACGGGCAGCATCAACCTGAGAGGCGAGCACGAATGAGAATGCCAGAAGGAGGGTCCAGAGAATGAGCATGAAGATTCAGGGGGGTCTGGGGCTCATCTGCTTCCCAGCCCCACCTCCCAGCCCCCCTGCCCAACCCGCTGCGCACCCAGTTCCCTGAGAGCATCACAGCCTGTAACGTCCACCAAGGGGTCTGACGTTCTTTGCCTGCTAGAACCAATAAAGAATTACCCAGCCTGGGATGACTGCCCTGCACGGAGCCGCTTCCCTTAACCACGGCTGTCCCAACCTCAAGGTGAAAACCTCCTTAAAACCTGATGAAGTGTTTCCGACTGTCTGAAGCTCGAACTCCCATCTTCTGAAGAAGGTGAAACAGTCACGCAAGCAAATCACCAGGTTGATCGTCAGTGACTCCCGTGCTCCTCTCTCTGCAGGTGGAGCTCAGCACAAGAGCACGTGGATCAGAGGTGCTGCAAAGTGTTGTGCTTTCAAGGTCTGGCAAATGAGCCCCCTCATTCCTGCACAGGAGACAGCCTGCATTTTCCTGTTGCCCAGTTCTCTGCCCACTTGCCAGGGGCGATGATGATCATGTTGCACTGCCGGTCACCAAGGGAGGTCATGATGACCGGACTGTGTTGTCTCCTGGTTTCTAGTGTCCATGAACCCTGGACCCCACGGTCAAGAGTCAAGTCGCTGATCGTGATGGCTTGAAACTTTCACATGAAACACAGTTCAGCGGCTGTTGGAGCCATGATTTGGGAGTGGAGACACCCTTTCTGAGGAACATTCCTCTGTGCCTGTATGTTTACTGCAGCACTGTTTATAATATCCAGGATATGGAAACAACCTAAATGCCCCCAAACTGATAAATGGGTCAGAAAGCTGGGGCCTTTGTACACAATGGAATATTATACATCAATCAAAAAGACCGTATGTCACTCGCAGCAACATGGATGGAGCTAGAAGCAATCATGTTAGCTGCAATAAGCCAGAAAGAAAAAGAAATACAGGATGGCCTTGCTTATGTGAGGGATATAGGGGAAACAGACACACAAATGGACAAGAAAAATTTTAAACTGTCAACAGAACCGAAGTCTAGAGCAAGAGAGGGGGAAGGCAATATCAGGGGAGGGGTGGGCACAAGAGATTAAGATGATTCACAGGTGATAAGGTGGTGGGAGAACCTCGGGGTAGACAATGATGTAAAGTATCCATATATAATTTTAAAAAATAATAAAATAGCAAATTTGCGGCATAGGAGGAAGAATACATCCTGTTCTTTCCGTCTCCAGGGCCAATCTGCATTGTCTCACATTCCATGTTCCAGCGTCACATGCCTGCTATTTCACTGGGGAGGGGACTTTCACAGAACCCTGCTGCGACCACCCAGGGAAGCTCTTGTTGCTGGGCTGAGAGCTTTGCCATCAGTAGTAGATTCTGGCCACTGAAAGGTGAAGTGGAAGGAACAGGGAGACAGTTCTTGGGGGAGAGAGCTCACATTCAAATGCAAATGTGTGCATAATTAGGGAGGATGGGCTGTAATTTTCGACTTCCTTTTGCACAGTGAATGGCTTTTAGAGTTGAAATGCTCTCTGGCTTTCTTTCCGGCAAGTTTCGCCTTGTAGGATCGTCCCCCTTTTCAAAAAGTCGAATTTGCTTCATTTTTATCCTGTAACTAATTTGATGCTAATTGCACAAAGACCTGCTGTGCTGGGCATCCAGGGTGCCCTGTGGAATGAAGGCACTTCTGTCCTGAGCCGTGTAGGTGAGCGTTGGCTTGTGCCAGAAATTAGCCTTCTGGGGCCGCCTTTGCACCCCTGGTCCCAGAGATGGGGCTCCCAACGCCACCACCACCCCACCCCCTCACCCCCCCACCCCTGCTATAAGCAGAGGCTATAGCAACCAGAGTGCTCTTTGGAATCCAGGTGAATTTCCTAAATTCTCTAATCCCACTATTATCAGATGCTTAGACCACCTTCCAACATGCAAACGAGGGCCTTTTCTAATCTTTTCTAATACATCCAGAAGCGGAAAGTCAGCAGTTTACAGCCCTGCTTGAAACTCATTTTACAGCAGGTCATGCAGGTCAGGCTGGTTCTTTGAGACTCACTCCTTTCCACAGTTGCCTAAACTCCCTTTTAAAGGGATGATTTCTGGTTTTGTTTCAGAAATCGCTCACGTTATTGTATACTTTTCGCATAGAAAACTATCTGGGGAAGTAGATGCTAGCAGCTATTATTCCCTGAGTGAGTGAGATCCGAGTTATTTTGGCCTACCGATGTTCTCACTTTGCTAAAATGATCATCAACTTCATCTGTAATGAAAAATGACCAAGTAAAGGAGGCTATAAGGGGAAAAGAAAAAGGGGGGTAAGAAATGCATGTGCTTAGAAGCTCCACAGACGCCCTGGGGCCGGGACCACACCCGTCTCGCAAGGTTCCTCAACTACTCTTCATACTCTTGCCTCTTGGCTACTCAGGTCTTATATTTTACTTAATTTCAGCATCGACTCAACGGGCATTTGTTGAGACCCTACAACGTGTCAAGAGCTCAGCTGGGTGCCAGGGAGACACAGCTCAGATGCCATTTGTGCCCGTGGCAGGATCCCCGGTCACCGAAGTGTGAACCAAGCCCAAGAGCAAGGATTCCCAAGTCCTGCCCCATCGCCCCCCAGCACCCCCCACCCCAGCCTGGAGGAAGGTATCTGTGACAGACGACAGAGGGGGAGGCACTGGATTCTAGATTCTTTGTGGAGTGTATTTTTAACCTCTGCACCTGCTTTGATGTTGAACTTACCCAGGCCCTCCTAGGGCAAGCGAATAAACTCTATTTAAGATGCACTTCTGGCTGCTTTTGTTTCTGAGCAAAATGATCATGTTGTCATGGGCGCTGATTTGCAGAGGGCCAACAGAACCGCGGCGTTCTCGCCGAGAGCGCCTCCGTCAGCATCAACATGGGAGATGTGTCCCGCATTTTATCTTGGTTCTTTGAAACCCAACCTGCTGACTGGGAGCCCATAGATGTCTTGTTCTCCTCGGCCAGCCTGAGCCCCAGAAAGAGTCGAAAGGGGGCGAAGGATAAAATCAGCTGGGAGGCCCTTGCCTCTCAACA
The DNA here is from genome assembly GCA_004024945.1 of Uropsilus gracilis. Lineage (NCBI taxonomy): Eukaryota > Metazoa > Chordata > Mammalia > Eulipotyphla > Talpidae > Uropsilus > Uropsilus gracilis. Next base: position 13,582 of record PVHY01022301.1, read on the forward strand.
AGAGCTGCTGTTAGGAAGTCAGCTGAGCTTGCAGGCTTGAAACTGAGCCCACTCAGAAAAGGGAAGCATCCCTCCTGAGGGAGAGCATCCTTACGGGGACTCTGAGAAGATGGGTCAGCTTGACGCCCCCGGCAGGATGGTAACAAGGTCCGGGCGAGAAGAAACCCAAAGATAGCAGTTTCCTCAGACAGCACAGACCCGGGGATGGACCACAGTTTTTCTGTGAAAACTAAACTCAGACTTGCAGTAGCTGGAACAGAGGAAGATCCATCCGTCTGCTTCTTGGGTTCAGATCCTCGCTGTGATTATCTAATCAGCTCTGTCCAGTGATCACTGAGGCTTTTGTTTCAGTCAACAGAACGGTTAAATCCCTGGGGCATTCTCTTATCATATTGCATTTCATTTTTTTCTGTGGAAACCTTGATAAAGGGGAAAGGAAAGCTGATGAGTCTGACAGGCAGCAGGGAAATTCTGGATTAAACAGGTTCTGTGTCAGGAGAGGGGGTCATCATCACACACGGTCTGAGAGACACTAAAATACACTCAGAACCCTGCTCTTCCTCGTGTGTGGAGCAGAGATAATGCAAGCGTTCAATGCAGTGCTGTGTCAAGGACCTTGTTGATGGAATTTGTATAGCCTGCCTGACAAAGCATGTCACGGAATGCTGGGAAACAGAGCTAGGTCCATCTAAAGCCAAATCCACCTCGTTCTCGCTGGATTCTTTGTACGCTCAGACTCCCGCTGGGGCAAACATCATAAATAATGAGGAATAAAGGGAAACAAAGGCAGGAACCAAAACAGAGGTTGCTGATGCCTCCCTTCTCCCTTCTGTAGCTACCAGCAGCACCTTGGAAACGGGGACATCCAGGGAGGTACCCAGGCATGGAGCCACTTGAGCAAAATCCAGCCTGAGCCAGAAGTAGGAGCCCCTCACGGCCCATGAGCGCATCTGCCGGATGCGTAGAGATGGGTGAAACGGGCTTTCAGCTGCCCGTTCTTCATAGCCGGGTCTGTCTTTCACCAGCCGTGGTTCAGGGAAAGGTGGGTGGGCCATTAGGCAACTGGCCCCAAGAGCCCCCAGGAAAGACTGGCAAAGCCTGGCCACTAGGGGTTGGGACAGAGGAACAGGTGAGTCTTGTGCTTCAGCCGAGAGAGCTAAGGTGTCACAGCAGCTCTTTCGAGGTACATGATCATAGGTTTTCTTATCTTTCTAAGCTTCGTTTTTCATGTTTGCTGGTTGTTGACCTGGGTGCCGGGTTTTGCGTCCCTTTAGCTGGAAAACAGCTGTGAAACTGAAATGAAATGAGATGAATCCTCAGTGGGTGTCGAAGGTTGATCAGCCAGCACGGTGCACTTGGGAAATCGAGGTCTCCTGCTTGTTTTGGCGGTAAACTGTGACTGTTCCCAATAATTATGTCCCTTTTTGTAAGAGAATTTTAAGCAAGACAGTGACCAGATCTCATTTAAGTACCACCCCAATCACTACCTAGAGAATAGATTTGTGAGATCTCCCCAAGTGAGAGATGACTGTGAATAGCGGAATAATTCTAGTGAGTAATGGAGGAGACAGAACTGGTAGATCTGGGAGCCATCTTGAATGTAGAGGGTGGAGAACATAACACGTGATTGGCCAGGAGATAGCAAATAGTTGGGGGAAAATACAAGGTAACCGGTGTGAGCAGCTGGGGGGGGGGGAGGGGCCTGAGGCCATTAAGGGAGAGGAAAGATGGGGGAAACGAAAATCTAGCTTCCAGCACAGCGACTGCCTGAAGACAGTCAAGGGAAGATGGCAAGTTGGCAGAGACAAATGCAGGCGACACTCGTCATCACCACCAAACAAATACCAAGAGAAACTGCCCCAGGAAGAGGATGTCCTGGTCCTCTCAGACATGAGGTTGGAGCTCTACAGAAGGGTGAGGGTTGGAGGCGCAGGGTGGCAGTGCTGACACGTAAATGGCACGTCACGAGGGGATGGTCAAAGAGACCATGACAAGAGGAGAGGTGAAGAAGCCAAGGGAGCCGCTACCCACTGCCAAGAATTCGGGCAGACACTAAGGAACTGGTAAGCAGATGGGGCAGAAGGAGTGGTCCTCTGCCTGCCAGGATACCAGGGTAACAGATCTTGGTGGGCAAGCAAGAGAGGGGTCACCAGCGCACCAAGCGGGCTGGCACGGTTACCTTGCTGGCTTTGATATGATCTGGGTGTCTGCAGCTCATGACAACATCAGTTTCCTGCCAACCACCCACGCTCGCTGAAGTCAACCTCAAGGGAAGGGATTGTCCTCAGGGCGCAAGGTGTTTCCGTTGGGGTCACAGCATCTGGGACAGAAGGAGCTTCTCACAAAAACAGGTCTCCAGGAACCCCACTGCCTCCTCAACAGAGAGGCTGGGCTGGGCTTACATAGCAGCCTAGAGGAGGCCACTGTCATGGGTGGAAGCCACTTATATGGAGCCACTGAACGTCTTCTTCCCAACCCTGCCCCCACCTGCTCCCCGCAGTGTGAGCCTGCATCCTCCCTCACATTCCTCCCCAAGTCCAAGAGTGATGCAACAAAACCAGTGCCAAGTGAGAAGTTTCAGATTCCGTAGATCATCATCCTATTTCAAAGGGAAGGATGGTACACACGTTATATATAAAGACTTCCTTAATTGGATTGTTCAGAAGGACTAGGAACAGTTATTGGATTCCCATTGCAGCCACATTTATAAATAATTTCAATTTGTTAAGGCTCAGTTATTAGCAAATATAGTCCTTGAAATGTCAGTGGTAACTTACACATTGCACTTCAAATGTAGTTAATGACTTACGGGTAGAATGCTTTTAATTGTATTTTAACATGACAATAATTCTCAGCATTCTCAAGGAGTACAACACACAGCATTTTCTAAACAAATATTACCCATCTTTCCCGTTGGGCATGGGGAATGAGAAGCACCATAAAGTCATGTCATATTTCTAAGATTGCCTCATAAGTTCAAAGAAGAACTAGAAAAACAAAATGTGCTGGGATTAAAATGGCACTTTGGGGAACATAATTGGGTACAGCTGCTATAGAAACAGTATGAAGGTTCCTCAAAAAAATCAAGACTAGAGCTACCGTATGACCCATCCAGTCTTTTTCTAAGGAGCTATCCAAATATGAAGACACTAAGTCAAAAAGATAGATGCACCCCTGGTGTTCATTGCAGTGCTATTCCCAGCAGCCAAAACACTTACGTGCCCACTGGTAGATGACCAGAACAAGATGTGGTCTCTATGCACAACGGAATACAACTCAGTTAGAAGAAGATGAAACCTTGCCTTTGGTCATAAATGGATGGAACCTAAGGTGAATAAGCTAAACGAATAAAGTCAGCAGGAGAAAATAAATACCAGATGATGTCACTCCTATGCAGACTGTAAAGAAATAAAGAAAATGAGTAAACGCAACAAAAGCAAACCCCTGGATTCTGACAACAAAATGGCGGTTACCAGAGGAGGGGTGGGGTGAGAGGCATAGGCAGAAGGCACCAAGTGTACAGTGGCAAGTGACAACTGGACCTTTGGTGGCGGGTGTGACCGTGACCGTAGTATTCACATTCACCAAGGTGTGAAGTCGTACTGATCCTAGTAGTATCCTAGGGGGGTTTCCAGAAGTAAAGTCTTCTCTTGCCAAAAGAAGTAAGCCTGCAGTTTACAAGAGCAGAAATGCAAATGGATAATAGGCTTTTTTTTTTCCGTAGTGCTCAATCACATTAGCAATCAAAGAAATGCAAATTGAAACAAATTACCATCTTTCCCCCTCTCAAATGGGCAAAGATTTAAAAGCAGGATAAAGTCTGGCTCTCATGAGGGTGAGAGCACACGGGCATCTCTCTGCTTCACTGAAGAGGTCTTAGATTGCCGCAACTTCCTGGGATGGGCAATTTTAAACTTAATCAAGAGCCTTTAAAATACACAGAGCCTTTGACTTGGCAGTTCTACTCCAATGGAAACAAACATCTATTTGCAAGGATCTTCCTCACTCCATTTCTTTTGCGAACCATCAGAAACTGAAAACACACACTTCATGCCCCATATTCAAGAAATTGCCATCGCTGGTGGGAATGTCAACTGGTCCAGCCACTATGGAAAGCTGTGTGGAGGACCCTCACACTACTGAAAATGGAACTACCATTTGACCCAGCAATCGTTCTTCTGGGAATCTACCCACAGGAGACCTCAATGTGGCTACAAAGGGACACCTGTGCTCAGATGTTTACTGCAGCACTATTTATAGTAGCAAGGACCTAGCAACAACCTAAATGCCCCAAGACAGAGAAATGGATGAAAAAGATGTGGTCTACGCACACAATGGAATATTACACATCAATTAAAAATGACAAATTTGATGACTTTTTGGTAACATGGCTGTACCTAGAAGAAATCATATTGGTAGAAACAAGTCAGAAGGAAAAATACAGAAACCAAGTGGTTTCACTTATATATGGACAACCAAATGAAAGTACACAACTGGGGGAGGGGACCAGCTGGAGCGGTTAGGGAGAGGAGGTAGTGGGTAACCCCCAGGGATCACAATGATGTGAAATACACAATGATGTGAAATATATATATATATGTAATTTAAATTAATTTAAAAAAGAAATTGCCATCAGACGATGGGTCCTATTCAACTGCTGGTAATAATGTTGCTGTAGGACACTTATGAATGCAAAAAGATGCGCACGTGATCTTATCAAGTGTACGCAATATACCTTGAGCATCCTGGGTTTTTGTCTAAATCTGCATGAGGGAACACTAGAAACACACGCCAGCTCTCGCCTTCCCACCCATGCGTTGTCTCTCTTCGCAGTGACAGTTCACCTTTTGCTCTTCTCCAAGAAACTTCTCCAGCCTGATCTCCTAGGAAACATCTCCTGAGTCTTCCAAACGTAACATGCTAAAAACGAGACAATACAACCAAAATGAAGTCACGTGTGCTGTGTCCCCAGGACCGAGCGGAGGCCAGATGACACATTTGCTTTCCCAGAAATGCCACCTTAAGCCACCTTAAGCCCATCAGGAGTCTGGTCTGCACTTGCAGGGAGGTAGTGAATCATCGACTGCGATGCCTGGGCGGACAGTCAAGTCCCCGTAGCTAATATGCTGTGTTGCCTGGTAAAACTTCCTCGCTCCTCTCCCTTCCGCCTGTAGAAGGCTTCAGCTCCTCAGCTCCTCTGAACTCGTAGGCGGGAAGCTGGCCGGTTCAAAGCCACATTGCTCAAACAGGCCCTCGTGTTTCTAATGCGCTTCCTCGCACCTTTTAACAGACTCAGTGTCACTTCTTCCCCGAACACCTCTCCTCACCCCAGCCGCCAGCCAAGCGAGAAGAGACCTGAAGGACTCAGTGCGTTCAGCACTGTTCCCCTTCTGGGGGCAGCTCTGGAAAGCAAGCACGCCCCCTCCTCCCCCAACTCCCAAAATCAAGGCCAGACATACATGGCCAGAAGTAGCTCCCGCTCCAGCTTCTGCTGGGTAGCACATGTGCTGACATTCCTTTAAATGACGACATTTCAGAAATGGAGGACAGACTTGTGCTTTCCAGGAGCTGGAAATGAGGAGGAGGAAAGGGTCCAGGACAGAGCGATGTGGTGGTAAAAGCACAAGTAAGGGATCTGGGGCACTGAAACCGCTGAGCCTCTTGACTGCGGTGGTGGGTGCACACACCTACAATGGTGCCACAATTGTATGGAACATATACATGCCACATATACCACACATGCTATACTTGCCTTGTGTATACCACACACAACCCACACCACACATACGCCATACGAGCATACCACAGGCTACACATATACCATACACATCACAATCACACATAGCACACACAGGTCATACCACTTACATACCACATGTATACACCACATACACGCATAAACACCACACCCGCTGCACATGTACCATGCCCATCACATGTCACTCATATCGCAATGCACAGCACACACGTGTATCACATACGCATCACATGCTTCACATATAGATGACATATATACAACACACTACATGTATACCATATGCATCAAACACTGCACATACCACACACAACCCATACCACACACACCACAAACATATACCACACATGCATCCCATGCATGTCCCATACACAACACACACAATGCACACACCATACATATACCACACACTATGCCATACATATATACCACATATGCCATACATATATACCACACACATCATACATACCACACACACTCACACACACAACTTAATCCTCCATTCCAGTCTCCTGGGCTCCCCCTTCACACCTCCTCTTGTGACCCTAGTTTTGCAGTAAAGTTTCTGGAGTTTACTTTAGTCTAGTTCTGTCTGTCCCTTTATTCTCTTTCTTTATATTCCACCACATTCCAAAGCATGAAACCATCCGGGTCTTTTCTCCTCCTGACTTACTATGCCAAACCGCTTCCCTCAGGTCCTATCCATGTTGCCATGAGTCTGACAGAGCTTCAGCTTCGAGTCCTCACTTACAGAGGCTGTTTTCCCCACCTGAGAGGGGTTTTAGCTGTGTGTTGACACGCTCCCAGGTTCTCGCACACTTGTCAGGAAGATCTTTTTTTAAATAATTTATTTATTTACAAATTTCAATCTTTGTATTGGGGATCTTTGTAATCCCCAGACTTCACCCCCCTGACCATCCCCTCTGTCCCACCCCCCCCTCCCCTGAGTTGTGGACTTCAATTTGGTTGTTGGCTTGTTTTGACTTTTCTTCATGCCTTTTTGTTTATCTTTCCCATGTCCCATATAATAGTGAACCCATTTGGTGTCTGTCTCTTTCTTTTGGACTTGTTTCTGCTAATATGATTTCTTCTAGGTGCATCCATGTTACCATAAATTCATCTAATTTGTTATTTTTAATTGATGAGCAATATTCCATTGTGTCTAGAGACTACATCTGACATCTTAACCGTCACATCCAGCCTGCTTCTTCCTCTCTGCCTCCCTACACATGCTTCGCCCTCATACTGTATGACAGTGGATCTGACCTGAGCTCAGCAGGATCGATTGCTGTGATACAGAATGATATTTGTATGCAGTTAGGTGAGTGCCAGGCACCTGCAGAGCAGAGCTTTCTAGAGCCCCACCCTCACCCCCAGGCAGTCCTTGGGGATGGAGGGGGAGCAGGGCATGCAATACCCAGAACCACAGGCTAACTCTGAGTGTTCCACCCACCAACAACTCTTAAAAGGCTTGACAATCACCCTAAGTCTACCTGATAAGACTCTGAAATAAATGGTGCAACTGAAATTTCTCTTGATCATTAACAGTAAAGAATCGATGTCGATCCGCCCTGCCCGAGGACAGGTTAGGTCATCTTCATGCTCTCTAGAAAATGATGCAGAAAACCACAGTCATATCAATAAAAATTATTTCAAAAACAAGTAGGTTGCAAAAATGTTTTGCATAATATGCTTCTGGACTAAAACATCTAAGAATAGAAGCAGTAAAAGTCTTTTAAAACAGTGAGATAAGATGCTTTTTAATGGAACAGAGGCTGCTCAGCCAAAGTTATGATTTAAAAGGGTTGGTAAAGAAATGCCAGGAAGTTGATTTAATAAAACGTCTTTCTTTTGTTTTAATGATAGTTTCCTTCAATGTGCAGAAGCTTTTTGACCGGATGCAGTCCCATTTGTTTACTTTTGCTTTGTTCCCCTTGCTGCTTCAGAATCTGCGAAGTCATCCCTGAAGCTAACATCGTGGAGCATTTTTCCTGTGTTTTCCTTTCGTGTGTTTTGTGGTTTCAGGTTCCACAAGTCCCGGAGTTTTTTTTTTGTCAAAATTGCTTTGGCTACTCAGGGTCGTTTCATGGTTTCATACAAATTTGAGTCATTTTCCCTCCCTCTCTCTGTCTCTGTCTCTATATCTGTGTGTATAGTATGTGCACACATATACATATACATACACATATATTCTTCAAGAATGCGATTGGAGCCGGGCACAGTGGCGCATGCCTTTAATCGCAGCCTACAAAACAAGGCCGAGACTAGGAATCGCTTGAGTCCACGGGTTCGAGACCCACCTGGGGTAACATAGCGAGACCTAGTCTTAAAAAATAGCTGGGTGTGTTGGCGCTCATCTGTAACCCCAGCTATCTGGGAGGCTGAGGCTAGGGATCGCTTAAGTCCGTGGTAGCCTGGGCAACGTGAGCCTGTGGTTCCCCAGGTAAAATAGTGAGATCTAATCTCAAAAAAAAAAAAAAAGTGATTGGAATTTTTCTAGGCATTGACTCTATACATTGTTTTGGGTAAAATGGTCTTTTTAACCATGTAAACTCTCCCCACTCATGACCAGGAAATCTATTTCTTTGCGTCTTATTTCCTTAGACAACGTTCCAGTGTTCACTCCAGGTCTTTCACCTCCATCGGTTTTCCTTTTTGATGTGACTCCTTCCTTGATGGCTTCCCCTTTGAGTTCTTTGTTTGTGCGTAGGAATGGAATGGGCTTTTGTATGTTGACTTTGCAGCCTGCCACATCACTCTATTGATTTATTGTTCCTAATAGTTTTTCAGGGCATCTTCAGGGCTAGCTAGGTACACCATCATGTTGTCTGCAAATAGTGACCGTTGAGCTTCTTCTTTTTCAGTTTGAATTCCTTTTATTTCTTTGAGTTACCAAATTGCTTGAGCTAGGACTTCAAATATTACGTTGAATAGAGAAAATATTTACATATCATTCATCCGACAAGGGGCTAATATCTGAAATGTACAAAGAATTCCTATAATGCAACAAGACGAATAATCCGATCAAAAAATGGACAGGAGAATTAAATCAACACTTGTCTAAAGACATACATTACAATGATGTGAAATATATATATTTTAAAAATAAATAAAATAAAGATGTACAGATAGTCAAGAGGCACATGAAAAATATTCATCAACACTATTCATCAGAGAAAAGCAAATACAATGAGTAGCCCCTCATGCCCATGAGAATATCCCAAGTCAAAAACTATTACCCACAACTCCTCTCCTAGGCA